>VWYH01001416.1:548443-602122 GCA_013399365.1 Pampusana beccarii
GGGCGTGGGGGCGGCGGCGGGCCGCGGGCAGGTGCCGCTGCTCGGCCCCCCCACCCTCCCGGCCGCTCCGCGGCTCATCGCCTCACCGGGGTCCATGGGTGCCCTGCGGCCGGCGGCGGCGGGAGGTGAAGTGTGCCACTGACACTCGCCCGCGGTATGGATGCGGGTGCAATCTGCACATGCTCGCTTCCGACAGCCGGCCTGCCCCGCCACCTTCCCTTAACTCTTTCCCTACTGCCCCGCACTGCCTCCCCAGAGATGCGGCGGCGGCGGCCCGGCCCCCCCCAGCCCCCCCCCCGCGGGGCGCCGGCTCCGCGCCCTCCCGCGGCGGTGCAGCCGCTCGGCCTGGCCCGCAGGCGGACGGACCGGCCGAGGGGCTCCCCCCGGGGCCTGCCGGGATCCGCGGCGGGGACAGAGCCGAAACCGGGCGGAGACATGCACCCCCCCCGAGAACCGGACCCTGGCGGTGTGTGCTCAGGTGTGCGGCGGGAACACGCTGCTGAAAAAGCTCCCGAAGAGCAGGGAGTGTTTGCCCTGGCCTGGTACAAGATGTGGCAGCGCATCTTGACTGGTGCACCCGCAATACAGGTTCTTGATACTTACTCTTCTGAAGAAATCCGTAACAAAAGCCAATAAAAACCCCGAGCAGCTAAGGGGTACAACTCCCATGCGACTGTTGTTGAATCTGGACGCTGACAGGACATCCCTGCAGTGCAGGAAATCAAACACAGCTATCAAAGGAAATATTTGTCTGCAGCTTCACTGTTAAACTAGTGAAACAGAATCTACAATAAGTGTTTTTCCACACAGGAGTATCTCTTCAGATTCAAAATTTGCCTGAGGAAGAGGAATAAGAAAATAAATTTAAAGAATAGGTCTTAAATTAAAATGCTTTCTGTTGCTCCATTAACTCTTCAGCAACATGAGAATGCAGGGAAAAAAATGCCTTTCTCTAAGATTAGAAATCAAGAGATGGCAATCCTGAACCAGAGTTCACAAGCAAACAAATGACCCCTCTGTACCTCTGGCTTCCCTCTGAAAAAGGAGGTAACAGCAGCTCTCTGCAGTGATGATTAACTAGCTAATGCCTCTGAAGTGCCTTAAGGTCTTCAGAGAGAAGTGAGGGAGATTTTTAGTTTTGTTGCTTTACAGAGAGAGAAATCAAAGTATTGTGGGGTAAAATGGCAACCGCAAGTGACACAAATGCAGAAATGGCAGTTGATCCTGAGCCCAGAGACCTGTCTTTGAGAAACGTCCCACCTTTCCTTGTGAGCTACCGGCTTTGGGCTCTTCTCTAGTCTTCCCAGGCCTCTGATGCAGTCCACATTTTCTTTCTCACAGCCACTAGGTTTTCTGGTCTCTCCTGCCTTCTGTAGTACCAGAAATGATGAGCTAATGTTTTTAGCAGAATGAGGATGTTTTCATGACCTCTGTTTAATGACACAGCATTTCTGATATCAATAATAAATGGTCTCAATGATGAGGCAACATCCGATCTGTGCAGGCCCCGAGGCCACTATAACAAAGGATTCTCAAGATGTCTGGCCGAAGTGACTCTCTCAGAGGCAGGTATTCTCTTGAGAAGCTGCTCCTTCAGCCCCAAACCTGCAGGGCCAGCAGATGCTGCACATTCGAAAAAAGCCACGGCTTCGCATAGCTCTGGGTAACCCCGGCGTGCCGGGTTACTGGCTGGTGTTCCTGTCAGCGTTCACCCGGGAAGCTCTGTGTACAAACCACTGTGGCTGCTCCGAGGATGCCACAATGCAGCAAACCAGCCTGTCACCGAGTCACCTGATTGCACAATCTCACTGCCAGAGCTGGAGTATCAGAAAGATGGAGCATTTTAAAGGGGAAATGGAGAATAATGCACAGCTAGTCCTACCTCAGCAACCAAGCTGTGCAAGCTAAGACAGCACTGTGTGTGCTGCTGACCTCAAGCAGCGAAAAAAAAATAAAAATGTTTTATATACATTTCAAAAGAGCTGAGAAGGAAAATGCTAAGATAGCTAAGGCGTCTTTGATGTTCTAAGAAGTACCTTTAAAATACCATATTGGATTAGGCAGCTGCAGAGGACAGCAGCCTGATGCAGTACTTATGTATTTATTGTGAAACAGCATCCTTTAGATAGTACTGAGGACCGTGCTAGAGACATAGTCAAGAGAGAGCGTGAGAGAGATCATTTCACAGTATGAGACAGCATGAACATTTCACAGCATGAGAGGAGAGAATGCCTTAAAAGGAGCAGAGGAAAGGTCAGAGAGAAAGGAAGAAGAGAGCTAAGAGATACTCACCTACCAGGAGAAATCAACAGCCAGAGAGGGACCGCAAAAAATGAGGAGCACATGTAGTGAATACATAAATCTGTATTCTCCTGACTAATCACAGCAAGCAGAGAGAGGAAGGAGGCGATGAGGGGAAAGGAGAGGGCTCCCAGAATGAGAAGGGAGGAAGGAGGAGGCAATGAGGCAGGGGTGAGGGGAACAAAGGCGAATGCTGTACTGTGCTGAGGGGACAGGCAGGAGAGAGAAATGTCAAGTCAAGCACCTGGTGGTGGTGCTGTACACCTGAGAGCTTGTTCAGCTCTCCCCAGCTGCACTAGATGGTCCAGAAAAGCTGTTTTTTTCTTTGTAGATCCTTGTTTCTTTCAGCCTAAGCTAGTAATGGAAGAGAGAAAAAAACAATGGAGTTGAGATTATAATATGGTGAAAGTGGGAGTAGGGTAAACCTAGGGGATAAAGGAAAGAGGATTCCTAGAAATGCCTTTTTGTCACACGTTCACTGGGAGGCGTGAGCTCTCCAAGGCCTGGTGTCTGAAGGGAGCACTGTTCTTCGCAGAGCATCCAGGCTCCTACGCAGGAAGCTGGCTCCGAGATGAAAAGAGTTTGTTGTGACCTAAGTACGTTCTACCCCCTCTGCAGCCACTTGTAAACAGACACAGGAGATGCAGCTGATCTTATTAGTGATCTCATAATCCTGTCATGAGTGCCTTGCCTTTATCTGTAAAAACACAGATCATATGTGACACCTGGTCTTGTTACTCTATATGTGTGCATAGAAGCAGCTCAGATGTCTCTGCACCACCCTGCCTGGTTCTGGAAGGATTTATTCATTTGGGTGCACCATCACACCTAACTGTATGGAAACTTCTTGGAAAGTAGCACAGTCATATTTGCTTGCTACTATACTCTTGTATCTGTGTACGCTAAGGAGTGCAGCGCAGCAATACCCAAGCTAGTTCCTCGCTCATTCGTATTGTTGCTGGCAGAGCTTATTCCTTCACTGTGATTTGTGTTTTATTTATGGCACAGTTGTTATAGTGAAAAAAATAATGACTTATTTCTTCAGTAACTCTTTTAATGTGGTCATTACACTGGCCTCTGAGTGCATCACAAATATTGCTGCCAGTGTAGTCATTCCCAGTGAGGTGAGATCTCACTCTGTAGATGGGGGTTTGAAGCTCAGACATGTTACTGTTAAAAGGAATCATGAATTCGAGATTCGTAGC
Source organism: Pampusana beccarii (assembly GCA_013399365.1). NCBI lineage: Eukaryota > Metazoa > Chordata > Aves > Columbiformes > Columbidae > Pampusana > Pampusana beccarii. The sequence goes on from VWYH01001416.1 coordinate 551,950, forward strand.
ATCTCTTTTCCCCCAGAGAATTTAGTTTTATATGGCTCCTTAAAATTACATTCCAGTTGTGCATGTTCATTGTTTCTGTCAATCCAGCCCCAGTCTACAAAAAGGAGCACCTGGAAAATCAGGAACCTCTATTAGTCTTACCAGTTTAGCCCAAGTGACTTGTTTGACCTTGCTTGGGAACTAATGAGGAATAGGATCCAGCCTTCTGGAGCAGGGTTTAATTGTGTTGCTCATTAAATCACCCGTACACTCTTTCCTGCCTCACTGACTACATTCTAATGGGTTCTGCAACAAATGGAATACGAATCTCACCTTATAACACTCCCCATTCTCTACCCACCCCTTGTTCCATCTGACTCCAGCCAGCCAGTGCATTGAAGGAAACACATATCATGGAACACTTCATCACGATTGTTTAAAACTCTCAGGCTGAAATCAGGGATTTCCTCTCCTTGGGGAGGTTTGGCTTTTTCTCTCCCATTTGGCTGAGGATGTCCTGCAACTGGGAATTGGGAATTCCATCTCTCTGGGTATACAGAATAGAGAGGAGATGCTCTGCCTTTATTTAATAAATGCCTCACAGAGGTACATCCAAAATACAGGCTTCTCTGTCAAGAAATTGCAGAACAAATACCAGTCTTGAAGCTTACAAATAAATGAAAGGAACTTTTTTTTGCTTGCTTTGTCTCTTTTTCTTTTTGATGAGGGTTGAAAATGTACAAGCCATGGATTTTCATTGCCTTCATTCTTTTGGTGGGTTTATTGAAGAAACTGTGAAAGAAATGTTCAAATATGATTCCTTTGAAGTGGAGGGGCCTCCCAGGTCTGATGGGTTCCTCTCTCCTTCCTTTTGCTTGCAGCAGGGGCTCTCCCCACTCTCTGTAAGCTCTATAGAAATACATTTGGGTTCTTTTTACAGCTACAGACATTAATGCTATAGTCATCACTCCTGACAAAGTGCTTAATTCACAAAGGGACTGAGGCAGGACTTCAGTCCACACAGGTCCTTAATGTATCTCTGCCCAAAACTGAAGCCCTCCAAACATTTTTTCATTTGTCTGTACATGTGCCAGTGTCTGCTAGTAAGGTGCCGTCCTTGGGATCATCCTCAGAATGTTAAAAGGCTGAGCAGCAATCCACAAGGAACCCTGAGGTATTTTTGAAAATTCTGGCCTTTCTCTCTGGAATTGCTGAAATCATTCCCTTACTCAGAGCATATTCTTTCCCCTAGATATAAATTGTAATAGTAAAGTTTGTGTATCTTTGCTCTATCTGCTTTCCTTCAAGACATTTTTCTGTAATAGATATCTGCCATACCTTATGGTTTGGTGAGAGCTTGGCTCTGAAACTAGGCACAGCAGATAGGAAATGTTTACTCCTAAGAGATGCTACGGATGTGCCATGCAACAAAGCATTTCTTACTGTCACAGAGTAGCCTGTTTAGGAAAGCCCTGTCCGGGGGTGTTCACGTTCAAGGTATCTGTGGGAATGAATGTTAGCAAGACATTTTCACAGAGACTGTCAAAGCTTTTGAGTTGTTGTTCAGGGATCATCTCTTTGGACTGACAGATAAACTGCTCAGCAGAGCACTAGTATCCTCCACTGCCTCCTGCTACCTTTGCCTTCATGTGGGTTAGATACCTGACGGCTCCTTCAGAACAGAGCGGGCTGAGACTGCCTATAGAACAAGCAGCAGGCAAGATTTACCAGAGGCGTGACTGAGGTCTGGCTAAGTAAGCCTGTATTTGCTTGAGTTTTAAATAAAAGTAAACAAAATAATCCCTCATGGGACTCTGGATTCACAGGCAGAAGAAAAGCAAATACCATATATGTGGAATTTACGGATCCTGAAGGGTTTGGGGGCACCTCTGTTTTCTGGGGGTTTTGCCAGGTTTAAAAAAATGCAAACGTTGTTTTGTGGAGGGGCGGGTAACTATACAAACCTGCATATGTGCAGTCCAACTTGATCCAATAATGTGTTTTTCTGAGAAGTGATGCCCATTAAAAATGCCGGGAGATTGGAGCCCTGGAGACTTGGGTTGTGTTCACAGACACGCTTCAGGCCTTCTCAATGCCTTCAAATTCACGTCTCTGTTTTTCTGTTTCCCCATCTGTAAAAGAGGCAACACATTTTCTTTGCTAGAAGGCTTTGAGACACAGCAGTAGAAAGCAGAATAAGCAAAGAGGTGTTACATTTGAAGGGCTTCTACAATGCCAAACAACCCAATGCCAGCACTTCACTGACACATCTTGTAACTCTGAGCTAGCTAAGAAACTGAGACAGAGAGAAGGCACATGATTCACCTGAAATGCTTTTTAACGTCAGTACCAGAGATGGGATAATTATAATAAATAATTCTGTTTCATGTAGTGTCTCTGGTATATATTATACTGCAAAACATAATTGAGAGGCTAAATATTTCTGGAGCTATAGTTTTTGTTTATACAACATGTGTGAATGCAAAGTGCTCTGCACAACAGTAAAATGACAAGTGTCTGCTCCGAGTCACTTACAGTACAATTCTCAAACATTAGTCAAGTAGTGATAATAAACCAGGGAGAGGAGGGGAATGGATGAGGAGAAATGATGGAAAAGACAAGGGTTACATTATAAAAAAAGATAAATGGAAAAGGTTGTCAGCAATTAAACGGTATGAATGAAATTGAAAAAGTGTTCCTCTGAGATTCGAAATTATGTGAAAAGTGGATGAGTCAAAGAAATACATAGAAGTGATTCAGAGCTAAAAATCATGGTTTGACTCCCTACTTCCGTGTATCAAATATTCACAATGAGCTGCTTGAGAACATTCCACAGGGCAAGAGCTTTTTGAATAACAACAACATCTGAGATGAGCAAAAGCTGTTCACAAACAGTGCTGAAGCAGCAAGAGAAGGGGATACGTCGGTCACATAAGCTGGCTGCTTTAGATACAAGTTATCTACTCTGCCCTTCTCCATTCTTCATTCCCTGAATTTCTCCTGAAGTTGCGTTGTTGATGAGATACTTCAGTTTCTTAAACGGTTATTTTGGAAGGCTGTGCACTCTCAGTAACACCCATGTTTGCCCTAGAGCCATGGAGGCCTCTGAAGTGCTTTGGGATTATACAGGATGAAAGTTCTCATGAGCCCAAATCTAAAAAGCATTTAGGCACCCAGATACGCAGGTTGCTACTATAGGGATTCTCAAGATGAAATTAGCAGCAATTCATGCCTATTAGGTTTGGTGATCCAAACATCAAATATCACTTCGGCAAAGGAGGTTCACATATTCAAACATCAAAATAATGTTTAAAGCATTGCCTCCTGTGGCATTGCTGTGGTTTGTTTGATTCTTACTTTTCTGGTACAAACCTATTTTTGGTTCCAAAACCAAAGCAAAAATAGTCTTTTACCCAGCATCTCTACTTCCCTTCATGTCTTCCAAAAATACTTTTGCCGTTTTTGTTAATACCATGTGCACATGAGGCCAGGCTACTTACCATAGGTGCATGTCACAGACAAAGTAAGAAGTTTCTAGACAGAGGAACAAAAAAGAGGAAAGGAAGTCACCCAGCAAGTTATATTTCCCATGTATTATGCCAGTCTAACTGGTAAAGTGACCATCTACTGGAATATCTAAAGCAATAAAATCACTCATGGACTTTTACAGTCCTCCAGTTTCTTTCATTAGTTATCTTGACAACCTTAATTTATCTTGTTATCATTAAATGGCAGTACTTAAATGGCAGGGCAGAGGGAAAGTTGCATGTTTAGCTACTGCTTATTGACATAATCATGATAATTAATACATATATCTCTCTCCTACACCATAATGGATCTCAGAGATCAGTATCACGTAGAACGACCTCCTAGATATCACAGACCATTAATTTTCTCAGATATATTCCAGTATTAAGTGCTATAACTCATTCTTGACAATTTTTAGTTGGCTGTAGGCCGACAAGAAAAACATCCAGTCTCAATATGAAGACAGGAGGAGATGAAGAATTCACCACATTAGCTTATTCTAGTGGTTAGTAATTTTCTGTGTCTCATTCTTCACTTGAATTTGTCTGGCGTTATAATTCCTGCACTCAGTCCTCACATGACTTAGTCTGCTCAGAGCCCTTTCTTGCTAGTGTTTTATGCCTCCAACAGTACCAATTCATTAATCAAGCCATAAATCAACTCATCTTTTTTCAGTAAGCCAGACAGGTTGGGCACTGTAAGTCTTCTACAACAGGGCATTTTCTTAGATCTTGAATCATTACTAAGCTTCTTTTGCACCTTCCCCAGCTTTTCATCAACCTTTGAAAATAAACATCCTGCATATGATTAGTCTCATGAGTACCACAAAGGGAAGAAAAGCAATGTGGTACTCTACTCACTATTCCCTTGTTTATACACTGAAGGATTGATTTCACCCTTTTTGCCACAGTATCTCACTGCAGTGAAACTGCTCCGTACTCTGACGACCCTGATCCTTTTCAGAGCGCTGTTTTCCAGGGTAGCGTTTCTGATTACACATCTCCTAATCTCCTATCTGGTTCCCACATGCATAACTTTGCATCTGGCTGTAGTAAAAGGCTTTTTACTTGAATGTATCTGATGTGCTAGGTGATCCAGCCTGCTGCATATAAATGCTTTCCCCTCATCACTGCCATTCCACCAGACTTCCTAATACCTGCATATTTTATCAGGAGTGAGTTTATAGTTACTTCTAGAGCAATGATGAAAATGTTGTATAGCACTAAATTTAAAATTCATCCTAATACTCCTTCCATGGCTTTTGGAAAGCACTGGCAACGTGACTTCATTCTGTTTTGCTTTATGTCCAGCAGACAAACTTGGCTGGACTGTTTTCCCTGTGCTTCAGCCATCTTGTGTCCCACGTTTCCCTCAGCAAATGGAAGTCACCCAGGTACAAAGGTCCAGCACTGCCCCTGGTCTGAATGCCATACACAAATAAACATTCAGTGAGAAAACAATTTAGGAAATAAAGTCAAGCAGAATTCACATCCCATACACATTTTCACTCCTGTCCAGTGAGGACTCTCTGTTGCTAATCATGTTATCTTTTCGTGGAACTGCAGAAGGTACGATTAGAAAGTACTTTAAGAGTGTCTCTAGTAATCTTCTTGCTCAGGACAGGAATACTTAGGTTATTCTTTACAGGATTTTTTTTGTCAAGATTATTTTGATGCTGGAAAATACATTCCAGCCTCTTTTTTTGGGTCAGATGATTCTCTATCAGTTAATATTCTTTCCCTGAACTGCTGTTAGCCTTGCTGGTAAACATCTATTGGGATTATTGACTTCGCCATTTTTTAATATTGGCATAGGACAGTCCTTTAGTATTCTGACGTTTCCTCACTGTTGCAGGATTTATAAAGTATCAATACCAGCAGGCTAATGATCAGTTAAATAAGCTCTATTAGTATTCCCATATAAGCTATCCAGACCCGCTGATTTTAAAATATTTACTCCCAGTATATACTTTACATTCCTTCTGGTCACTAATGGACTAGAAAATTTTGCATTGGCCCATGTGATATAAGTGCATCCTCTTTTTTCTTTCCAAATGCAGAACAGAAATATTTATTGAATATTTGTCTTTTCTGCAACATTATCATTTAATCATCTGCATCAAGCAGCAGTATGTACTCTTGTTAAGACTTTCATTGTTCTTTATATACTTTTAACTCATTTTATGGTCTTAAGCCTTGCCAGACAATTATGTCCCTCTGTTGTCAATTTTTTTGTCTATTTTTACATTACATAACATCTAATTTATATTGATTACTTTTTTTTATCCTGTTTTATCCATTTGCTTTGTAGGCTTTTTATTTTCTAACTGTGCCTTCACTTCATACATTGACCCAGGATGGCATTTTAAACAACATTGTTCTCAATTATGCTTACGAAATTGAGACATTTTTTCTTTAATCCACTAGTTCCTAAATAGCTTTCCTGTTCTCTAAACGGATTCAGTGGTTTCTGAGAGATTTTTCTTCCCCAACCATATCTTATGCTTTGTTACTGTTTAGTACATTGAGCCATCCTGCACTAAAGCACCTGTGGATCTGAGTTATTAATAATTCCAAAATACTCAGGGGTTGTCCTTAGCAGGGAACATATCTTCCTTACACTGTCTCCTTCTCGTATTCCTCTTTTTGCTCACTCTCTCACTGAAGACAAAATAAAACAAGAGATTTTACAGTACAAATTATTCCAGCAGGTTTCAGAATGCTAGTTAAATTAATTTTCCTCTTAACAATGAATATTTCTGATTTTGTGCTGCTGCCTCCATTCGTAGCAGCTGTACATAAACAGCTGAAGAATCCCTCCTTTCTTTGATCTCTGTGAAATTGGTTCGGTTTGTCCATAAGGCTGAGCTGCATAACAGTTCCACTAGAAGCAGTGTACTTTTGCACTGTTCATTGAACATCACCATTACCTTATTTTTGCTATGTGACTTTCAGAATGCATTACATATGAATGTTTCTCCCCTTCAAGCACATAGCCTTAGGCACAGAGAACTTCGTCTGAAGTTCATCATGCAGGACTGAAGATAATACCCAGAAGCCTGGACAAGCAACCACCTAACCTCACCTATTTCAGCTGCCACATACAAACATATGATGAAAAACACATCAAAGTGATAAACAAGGAGATTACTGAACTTTTTTTAAAAAGTAGCTTTTTTCTTTCTTTCTTTTCCTTTAGATCTTGGCACTGTCCTGGTTACAGTCCCACAACAAACATACAATCCCAAAAAATGTCAGCAGGTCAGGTGGGATGGGAGCCAGATGGTCCCAAATCTTTTTGACGACTAAGAAGAGTCACATAAAAAAGGACTGACTGTCTCTACAGATACACTAAATAAATAACTACATCATCAAATATTCATCTATATCTTATACAGCAAAGCTGCCCATCAGTAGGCATTACCCCAGCATAGACTGCACAGGGATGGCCATGATATTGTCTAAAGAGTAAGTTTTCATTTTGGAAAGTTATTAAGGAGACTTTTTGTGAAGAATTTTGTGGAATTAAGTAAACACATAGCCCCGAAGAATGTTTAGTTTATGGCATGCCCAAAGGAAATGAGACTTTGTGTCATATTGTAGTCTATATCAGGTATTTTGCACTGACTACAAATGCCATCTTAACAGCATCCAGCCCAGTGAATTTTAAAACCATGATTTATAGGACTTTCTATTCTAGAAGATACCAGAAATTATGTTCCATATACCAAATAATCCCAGTCATCCTGCAAATTTCCAGTTACAATTAGTATAACTGGTGCTGGTAATGCATTATCAACCTCAGAAAGATAACCACAAAAATAGACCAAGTGAGCTGGAACTCAAGCAAAGGACCTGATGCACCTTTACGCTCCCCAGCAGTGAAAGCCATCTGCACAATTAATTGTGACTCTTCATCTATGGACTGATCCAGTTCTTAACAATGCTGCAAGCATGGAGAGTTGTCCCAATTTCTTAGTATGATACACTTGCCTCTACATCCCAGTAACTTGATTCTGTATTAACTGTTCTCTGCCTACAATAATATTGTGATCTTTTGCTTTCCATCTGCTGCAATTCCCTGTTTACTCAGTCGTGAGAGGTGGCCACTTTTGGATGATGATATACTTCATCTCAAGGAGATAGAACAAGTTTCCCTGTCTCCATTGGTGATAGATGCAGCCAGGTGAGCAGTTCAGGCCCATATCTTGTCTTCTGGGTAGCTGAAGTCAGGCAAAATCATGCCAGATTGATGATCAAACTAGGTAATTTTTGTTTCATAACACCCTGACATGAGACAGATCCTAAACTGATCAAGTGAGAGTCAGAAAGAAGCCCAAATTAGGCTCTGATGCATAAGTAAATCTCACTTATTTTATAATTTGACCTCTATCAAACCTATGACATTAAATTATTTCAGAAGCTTTTTTCATAGTTATCCTTGCAAATGGGAACTACATTCCCTCTTTTATATCCTTCCAAAGGAAAAGTACAAGTTAGTAGAAGGAGAATTTGAGAGTAAAAGTGCCAGTACTGAATCTTGCTTCTTCTTCAGAAAAAAAAAAAAAAAAAAAATCCATAGTTGCTTTTTGATCCAAAGCCATTTTAAATTTCCTTGTGACATTGGGCATGCTATTAGGGAGAAATATTCTACCATGGTTTAACACAGCCAAAGATGATATCAGCTTATAAAATCCTTTTGGAGTCAGCTACATTTTCAGTAGGCAATATCTATGCTAATACAAGCAATTAAGTGTTCTTTATTACAGTCTCAGAGGTACAGACTTAACCATCAGTTGATGTTCTCCTCAACCCCTTAATAAGACCAGAGGACAAAGAAACAGTATTTCTTCCTCAAATAAGCTGTTTCTCTAGCATGATCCCAGACATGAACCACCACTACTAACTGTATTGCACTGACTATAAAACATTTATGCACCCATAATTCTGTGAACATAGTTCTGTTATTTACCTGCAAACTTCACCGTGACATAAATAAAACTTGGATAAACTAGAAATTCACAAGCCCTGCTTCCATCGTCAAACTATGTTTTCCCTCATTTCTCCCTTACACTGCAACAGGTCCATTACCTTTTTCTCTCTCTCAGTTTTTATGCTCCCTATATTGTCAGTGCCCTTCCCCCACGACCAGGATAAGGAAAAATGGTGGAAGTTCATTGCGAGGTCAGCAGCTCAGCAGCCAAGTTAACACTTTCTGGCAGAGCAACTTCATTAGACTTGTGCTAATAACCTTTTTTAGGGCATTTTTGGCATAGCAGAACAACATCTTCTGGATGTCCTGAGTAGTAACGTCTACAGAGGCAACTTTAGAAATGTCTAAAACTAATGGGAAAACGTGCAGGTAGGTGACTCGATGTCCAGGATGCCCTCACCTGCTGACCTCAGTCTCGTAACCCCACCAGGTGATTCCTAGGTGCAGACATTGCTAGGCAGTTCTTGTGTCCCTTTGTTGTGATCCATCAATATTGACACTGTGACACCCAACTCCTTTCTTTCCGAGAGAGTAACAAATGGTGCTGTCATGTTCCCTGAGGCTGGTGAATAGTTATATGAAAATTAGGGCAACTGGATATGCCCTGAGTAGTCGTGCACAAGGAAATCAGGCTCCCTGGGGAACAATCCACCCAGTAGCCCTCTGTTTCACTGTTTGTGTTGATCTTCTCCCACCTGCTGGATAACAGAGGGAGAGAAAAGAATCTGCAGAAATTCTCACAGTGTCAGAACAGCTCCTCCACAATGATGTCTGGTGTCCAAAGGTAATAACGCGAAAAAAGTACAGGTTACCAGGCAGGGTAACAAATACAAACTCTGTCACTGACAGGAGCTAATACAGGTTTTCCTGTGACACTGGACAATTTCCAACAATTGTATCTGGAAGGCACTTCCAGCAGGGAGCCCTTATTCAGACCCCAGAGCTGGCTAAGCACACAGTCTTTTAGCTCTGCCATGTGAGGCAAAACGCGGTAGCTCTGCAGAGCTGTCTGTCACCCACGCAGAGCAGGCGGTCAAGGGGTGCACTGATAGATGCCTCATACCTGCACCCTGCATGCCATTGCATTTGAAAGACCAAAACATGCTGGAATTATCTCAACAAATTTTAGCCCCTGCCTCCAGGGCTTTGTGGGCATCAGGATCTGAAAAATTAAGCTTTGCTGGATATTACATTTCAGGACCAAGACCTGTTCAGTTTACAGTAGCTCCAATATCCACTTAAGATTGCAGCCTTCAGTTTATCTCGGCAAACCTTTTTGAGCAAAATTAGGTTTTTTGTTGGTTGGTTGGTTGGTTGGTTGGTTTTTTTCAGGCGGCTTTATACTTACCTACAGTGGTTGGAATGTGTCGTGTGATAGAGGAGATTTTCCTTTAAAAATAGGCACCAAACCCATTTCAAGAAGGGATTCTTTTGTTCACCTTAGAAGATATAAAGGCTTCTTTTAAAGAATGTGAACATATTGGTTGCATAACTTCACAATGTACAGAAAATGATGAAATTCTATATAACCACAAAATATTAGAACTCAAAGCAAACAGACCTATTTTGAGTCATCATACAATCTTCATTTTTATGAATATGTTGCCTAGGGGAGGACATTTGTGGAATTGAAATTAGGTCAAAGTTTCAAGAATAGTAAGTGAAATAGATTGTAAAAAGTTTTCCTGAAAGGCTGAAAAGAAAAACAGCTTGGCCGTGTCGCTCTGTGCATCTTCAGATGGCTTCAGATAAGAGGCTTCTGTTGGACCCAAAGATTTCCCTGTAAAGTGAAGAAAAAATTATAGTAGTATAGAAAAAGGACCAAATGCAAAACCACATGTGTGAATGATCATCATTGGCCATTGTCATTTATGGTGGGCAGATGTGCATGTGTCATTTTGTTTATTTTTCATTCTAGGGAGGTAAATGACTTTTGATTCTTTCTGCAAGTAATTCTCCAGGCCTGCATTTAAAAAAATAAATAAAAGCCAGCCCTATATGTTCAAATGGTCACATGGTCACACTGTTATGCCAATGTTTTTAAGGTTTCAGTATAAGGTCTCGTGACTTCCTCTTCAGTGTTTGTGTGCCTGTCCTCTGTGTTCATGAATGGTTCCTAACAATGGATGAAATAAGCAGTCCTATAACTGATGGTGGAAGTTTTCTCGTCAGAAAATACACTCATGTTGCAGTGAAACATTAAACTGCATCTATTTGAGATACAGGGTCATGTATGACAAGACCTTCTTTTTTAAGCATTGGTGCAAATGCAGAATATGGCTTATTTGTATACGTGAGAGTTGTGTTTCATACATGCTCACTGCCTCCCCATTGAGTAAATGATACATATTTTTCTCTCCAGCTGAGTGTCAAATTGAATGAATGATGCCAGCTGACCACTTATACACAAGTTTTATGTCTAGCGTGCACCATTTATGTTGAATTTCTGACACTGCTGAATTTTCCAGAACTTCTCACAGCAGTTTTGTGTGCTTACACTGGGCTATGCTTGGTTAATAGGCTTTAATTTCTTGAGTGTGACTTTTACTCATACAGAGTGGCTCAAGTTTAACATACAGGACTACTTTACACACTAAAAAAAAAAAAAAAATATCACATTTCACAGAAAGAGTCTTGTATTGCATTTGGCTTGGTATGAAATGTTCCCCTCCTCTGTAGCCCCAGAATAGAAGGAGCTTGGCATTCTGAGAGTGGTACAAAGTGGTATTGTTAAACAGAAGCTAATTAGGATGGGATTTCATGTTGCTAAGAGCTAAGTCTTTGGTATGCAACAGAGCCAAACAGCAAGGGCAAAGTGTAACTATTTAAGGCTGAAGTTTGCTATTTAAAGAAAAATGTTCACCCTGGCCCAAACGTTAGCTGCAGTCAGGAAAGTGTTTCTGTACCAATGACAAGATGACAGGCTGTAACGATTCCACCCAGTTGGTCCAGATCAAATGTGCTCAGGATATAAGCCAAGAGATTATTTTTTTTCCAACCTACCAGCATCAAAAGCACCATCTGTGATCGATTTTGTGATAGTGGAGTAAACAGCTACTGGAAATTCAGGGCAGTTCCCAGAGATTTTGGTCTCTGGGAGGAATAAATATGAGCTCGCCAGAGCTCATAGCTTTCAGGACAGCTGATGCTGTCCAAAACCTTCTGTGTCTTCTGCAGGGGCTGCAAGACATGACCCTGTCACAAAGCCATGAGAGTGTAACCCCTTGCAAGCAGCAGGATTTTGCCTTTTCTGTGCAGGAAAATGGGTAGAAGACATCCTGAATCTTCTGTCCCTTTATGCCTGCATGCCTATCGTTCACAGACTATTTTTTATGACAACAGGCTTACCTTAAATATAAATCTAATAAATCTGAGCCCAGATAATAAACTATGGGCACTGATTTCAGACAAGACTACAGAAATCTGGAATCAGTATTCTGCATCTCCGTATGGCTGCAGAGTGCTTTGCAGAGGGAATGTAAAGCCAGCAGTACAGGCTCAAAAGCTCTCCTAGATTTAAAAGCAAAAGCAACCCTTTCTTGTGGTAATGGTGGCATTACTTTTGCCCATCAGAAGAATCACATCATAATTTTGATGAAACAAAAAAATATTTTGTTGAAGTTCTTGATTTATAAAAGGTTTAATATTAGGCCTTTGCTTTCTATTCTGTCTTCTGAGAAACTAATCTTTAGGCAAACATAAATGGTAATGTCTCTAAAGTTAATTTGTCCTTATGAGAAAAAATCAAGGCTTAGAGGAGACAAGTATCTTGTACACAAGCACCAGGCTTGAATTTTGACCCATTATAAGGCCAGGAGCGGGTCCGGCTCTAACAAAAATTAGGAAGAAGTCTTAAGGTGCTTAGTGGATTTGCACCAAAGAGAAAACCGGTTCCTTGAACTGGTGCCTTAACTGAACACAGCTAATGTATGCAACTATTGCCGTAAGAACACCATTTCCTACTGCCCTGCACAGTCCCGTCTGTTCGTTTGGTAAAACTATCCAGTGTTTATTTCCTTTTTAGGAGCACTTGCCCAGGTGCCCCCTGTCAGGATGATATGCAAGCATGTACACATCCTATATTGCAGAGACATGGTCTGGGGCTGAGTTTCAGCACCCCTCCAACAGAGCGCCCGTAACAAATCTATGGCCAGTTTTAGTCCCTTTTCCCCTGGACTCCTCAGAGCTGTTGCCACCACGATGCTCCCTAGGAACAGAAGGGGTGTTGCTCACATTTGTTTGATCCAAGGTTTCATTTTTTTTTCAGCTCGAGAAAAATCTCTATTAACTGTAATTAGCAGAGGGCCTAAACCCTGCAGATGTACAATTGTGTTTGTCTGTCAGAGGGCAATGACTGACTTTCCCATCGAGATATTTGTTTCCGTGGGAAGGCAGAACTTGCTAAACTGTAAAGAGGTAAATCATAGAATCATAGAATCATTTTGGTTGAAAAAAACCCTTAAGATCATCGAGTCCAACTGTTAAATTGAGAGTAACCAAGTGTTTGGGCCAGTGGCTGAACACAATGCCAAGGACACCCGAGGGCTCGCCTAGCATGTCCTTCCCTTTGTAAGCCAGCTCAGGTGTTGTGGCTTATGCGGACACTTGGTTGGATCCAATTCAGTGCTGTGTGTTGGAACTTTTCTGTTCAAAATAGGTCTCCATAGAGCGCTATGCTGTGAAATCTTTCCGAAAATATTACCAGATAAATCTGTCATGCCTACAGAAATTTGAAAAGCAGTTTCAAAGGGTGTGAGTTAGTGATGTGATGTTTTAGAAGAACGATGGAGGGCTTTACGGTCTCAGGTGCGCATGGCTGAGCCTGGCAACCACCCCGGCACATGATGTATCCCACTGACTCTTTTATCCCTATATACAGCCCGTTTTCCCATCGGAAAATGTACACACAGAAACGTTAAGCCAGACGAAGGCATCTCCCACTCCCAGGACACCCGTTTTTGGTGGGTTTCATCGGTGTATCAAAGCCTCAAATAAAACACCCTGCGGAGAAACCCGCCCGCCGTGCCGCCTCCAGCCAGCAGGTGGCGCTAGAGCACAGCGCCGGGGCCGTCACCAACCGCCTCGGCCCGCCTGGTAACGCAGAATTTAAGAACGGATTTGTGCATTTTTTTCATATTATTGTGCTTTTATATAATGCATTTATTATTATAACATATGCAGTTACACAGATCATATGTATATGTATGCATGGGTTGGTACCTTATTACATATATACGCATACGTAAGTATATAATACTATCAGTGTATTTTACGATAATTGCAAATACAAAGACACTTCTGACCAAAAGACAACCCCAAGGGCAAAGGTTGGATAGAGCCCCCCAGTGTAAATACGTGAAGAAGGCCCTCGCTGGTGGGACAGCATTGCCCTGACTGTCCGGGGATGCGACTGCACAGCCGGGGATGTGTGCTGAACCCTCGCCAGCACAGAGGGGCCCGGGGCACCCCCTCAGTGCCTCCCTGGCTGAGCTCCCCGTACTTCTTGTCCTCCTCCTCCATCTGCTCCAGAAAAAAGTCCCTGGTGTTTCATTCACCCGCTGTCATCGCTATCATAACACCAAGTGCAAATCCCCTCCTCCTGCATGTCAACCAGGGTTTCCAGAATGGCCAGAGAATTCATGCCTTCCAGCTGACCGAGCATTTGCAAGCTGAGTTCTGACCTCCTACTGTGTGCAATTAACACTAATTAAACAAAGAATTAGAAATTACTCCATGACATGCTTTGCGGAAGGTTCTAACTCAGTTTTGTGTTGGAGCTGCTCTAGCCGTTTTAATTAGCTGTCCGTCTAGTGCTGTTCTGCGTCCTGGCTGGCGTTTCTGAGAGTGCAAGGTACCTCTCTGCACCAGGACTGGGCTTACAGGGCTGCCCCAGGGCAAGGGAGGCAATTGCTGATGGAGGGAAAGGCCAGGCAGCAACCTGAACTCCAGAAGCTTCTTTGCAGGCTCATTTCCCCAACACTGGACACTTAAGATTCATCTGGACAGGGTGCTGGGCCACCTTGTCTAGATTGTCCGTTTGCCAAGAAAGGTTGGACCAGATCATCCTTATGGTCCCTTCCAACCTGGTATTCTATGAATCTATGAATCCATGACTCTATGGCTCTGGGCAGTGGAGAACTGTGTGTGGAAATGGGTGGGAGTCTCTTCTATGGCAGCAGTCAGTGCAACTAAATCCAAGCACCATTGAAACCCACAGCCGAGGTGACAGGTTTCTCTTAGAAGGATTTTTGCCTCAGGCGGTTCATAGAGTAAAAGACAGGTTCTGGACCAGTCCCTGAGGATCCCAGGGAGTGCTCATTGACAAGAAATTACAAAATAAAGGAAAATTTAAGATGACATTTTCAAAATTGGCACCTTTTTCTGGTCAGTCTGTTGCAGGCACCCTGAAACCAGTTTTCAGAGATACCCAACCCTTGAATTTCCTGGCACCTTTGAAACTGAGCTAAGAACATTTTGCCCAGAGGTGGAGGCACACAAAATTAGGTTTCCTTTTTAAGATGTGTGTTGGCTGTGTTTGAAAGCCATCTTATCCTATATCAATTTTACCCCTCCCCTCCTCCAGAATTTTCTGGAAATCTTAAACTGCATCACCAAAATTATGCAGATCAGAAAAGCCACCCCTCCACCCATTCCTTCTACGTCCTTTCATCCTGGCAGCTGTGCTGTTTGGCAGTTGTTGCTGTGTGCAAGGTGGAAGGTGGGTACCAGGCAGGCAGGCACCTTCAATATACATGGGGAAGGGTGTGCTGAGTAACACTTGCCACTTTTGTAATGGAGAGGAGGGCAAGGTGAGAACTTCAGGGCAGTGGACGTGGTGTTGGTGAAATGATATTGTGGTGGAAAGACTGTGAATGGATAGTTTCCCTCTATGACCAAAACGAAAGGTTTGAGATTTTGTCATTTGAACCTGCCTATGGCTGCCTGTAGTACCTATGAGCAGGAGTTACTGCTTTGGGCTGCTACTAGCCTTTTGGGAACAGCACAGCAATGCTTTCCTTGCCAACCTTGTGGGGGGTGGGCAAGCCCCAGGACTGACCTCAGAACTCGGCTAACAGTATAAAAGTGGGGTTGTCCCCGCTTCCCCAGCCACAGGCACCATCACATCCTATTATTTGTTTTCCAAAAGCAATCTGTGCTTTTCTGCTGTTTTTGTGGATCACCATGGAAACCAGCAGGAACAGAGCCATGCCAGGGAGGCTCAGCAACTGCTGCTCTCAGAGTACTTTGGGGAGCCCTCTCCAAGTCTGCTCACCTGCAGGTGACCCCTCCTGGGAGAAGCAGGCAGAGGGATCTCCATGGGGGCTCTCAACATTTCCACCCCCCACGTGGGAGGGAAATAATTCTTCCCTTTATGCAATGCCTTGACAAGCCTGAAAGATCCCAGAGCAGAGATCACAAACATCTGGAAGCTGTGTGCCTGGCTCCGGTGTGAGACCTGGAAAGGAGCCAAAAACCTCCCCAGCTAACGTAGCCTCCCTCCTGCACCCCCACAGAGGACAGCCCGCCTGCTGGTTCCAGCAACAGAGGCTCTGCAAGGAGTCCTATGGCAGGGAACCATGTTCTTCTCCACACCCCATCCTGACATCTGGCAGCTGTAGACCTGACTTCAGTGCAAGACTGGGAAGGCAGCCAAAACCCTTCCCACTGACGATCCCCATCTCTCACTAGTGTCTTCTCTTCCCCACTCCCAGCCAGAACAGGCCACCATACTGGTTGTGGAGAGGCAGGGATCCTTCATCAGAATGTGGTGTTTTGTGTAGGCCTCTCCTGGTCTGACCACAGAGCCGCCCATGCTGAAGTTCTCAGATCAGCACCTAAACAGAGAGCAAGCTGGAATCTACTTTATTGAAAGTATTGATTTAACAAATCTGGAAAATTAATTTCTTCCAGCTCTGTCATAGGGGTACAGCAGGGGCAAGGACAACCGCTTCTCCTGGCCTACCCAAACCTCTCCCATCTACCAACTCTTTTCACAGCTCTAGTGGGGATCGGACCTGAGTTCACTCCACACGATGCTTTGTGGTCTGAGTTTTTTTGCTGATAAACTGTTCAGAGCAACGGGTGAATACAGAACTATAATCAAGTATGGCAGTAATAGAGCTCTATGCTATACTGTGGAGTTCCTCTGGTGACCTGCAACACACATTATTGCCTCCTCAGTGCTCATTCCTACTAAACATGTCCCTCAGATAGCCGATGTCTAAGAACTGGGCTGAGATGACCAGCCTGTCCAGATAGCTGTGACTGCTGCTGCTTGTCAGAGGATTGCAGGTTTTTATTTCTATTACTTGACCTGAACTCAAACCAGTAATCTATAATCTGTTCCCTGCTCTCCAAATGGTTTGGGTCTCTTTCCCTGGTGCAGCTTTTGGAACAGTACTTCCAGAACCACCTCTGTGAATAGGTATTTGCTCGGCATTTCACAGGAAACTTGGGGAAGCAAAATGACCATAAGGAATGAGTATGTGAGTTAAAAGGATAAACTCCTAGGAAAATGGCTGCTCCAGTTTCCAGAAGGTGTAGAAGATATTCTGATTATCTTGGAGGAACCTCTAATTCATACCCACACCAGGCGTGCTGCAGCTGTTCAAGGAGGGGGCGAGGGACATGGACTCTCTTGCAGCAGCAGAGCTGCGGCCACCTCTCATATCAGTGGGGCTGCAGAGGCAGCAGCTCCAACTTTCCAGGGCTCTCCCTGATTCCCTTCAGCACCTTGTCCCAGCTCCATCACCTCTCTTTCTGTGCCTCCTTTTCCTCGGCAGAGCAGCCAGGCACCTCATCCTTAGGGCAGCAACATGCAGTTTTGCAAGTGCTGTTGAGCCATCCCTGCATAGCTGCAGTATCTGGGCTTGATATAGGTTTCTTGTGAGATACATCACGTATGGCATCACTTGCACAGCAGTTACCACTGTAGCCTGTGGACTCAGAAGAAGATTCAAAGTATGCTGTGGTGTGTGGGAACCTTACAGGCTGCACACCAGCCAATGTCAGACACAGAAAGACCACACAAAACAAATACACTTGCAAGGACTGTTTTTCTCCTCTGCAGCCTAAAGACTCCCACACGCTGTCCTCCTTTCTTCTCCCTTCTGGAACAGGAGTTTAACAGGCATACACAAGCATGCTGATAACAACCCCAAATGTACTTTCAAAGCTCTGGCTGTCTAATATATGATCTAGATGAACATACGAGAATGCAAACACCAGAAATCATTAATTATAGTGAGAGATGCTAAATCTGTGGATTTTATGGAACAGAAAGTTAAGTGTTTTGTCACAGACTACTTTAGTGATAGCTGATGTCTTCTTAATCTAGCAGAAATGAGACTTAACACAATCTGGAATTTGGAGGCTGGAGTTGCCCCTGGGATGACTCCATAAGGGAAATGGGAATTCTCCTTTGTTTTGCTCTGTGCCAGTTAAGCCCGTATATACAAAACACATGCTCTCGCTCAAATTCTGGCTTGAATAGTACACATAAGTGTCTATGTCCTGTGCGTGAAGTGTGATGAGATGACCATAACACAATCAGAACCAGCTGACAAAGTACTGAGGGCAACGGTTTCCTGGCCCTCCCACTGGGTCCTCCCACGAGCAACTGGTTTATTCAGTGAGGTGATCCACAGCTGCCAGTCTCTTATTTTCTGCTGCATTAACTTGTCATTGCTGACTAGAAGAGAAGCAAGGCAGGGGGTTGCAGGCCTGTGCTGTGTCTGTCAGCACACTGCAGGCCCAGGAGAAACAGAGTAAGGGAACTAGGCACAAAGGCCATTTGCAATGTCTTTAAGCCTCTAACATAAGTGGAATTTATAATAGAGAACTACAATATGAAGCCTAAGTTCTCTGTTGAGAGAGACAAGTACCTGAAACAGTGTGTTTCAAGGCAATGTTTTGTTTTTGTGCAAGCTTTTTCCCACATAGGATTGAGCCCTCAGTGGGCTCTGACACATGGACTTGGTCTGGCTGGTGTCCTTGCCCCTTTGGTAAGTTTTCAGCAGCGCTGTATTTAGAATGTAATGCTCTCTCCCACCTGCAGAACTATGACAGCTTTGCTTACTAGAGAAAGAGTTGCTTCTGCTCTTATCTTCTGACACCTTGTTCTCATTTATCTTTTTGTCCTTCTATTTAGGTATCTTGGATATGGTGCTCTCAACAAAGCAGCCTGTGCTTGTGTTGCGATAACGATAGTATAACAGTGCCAAGCTAGTTCTCTTGGATCTGCCAGAGAGTTTGTTTTGTCAATAAGATATTTGCTGTTTATAGTATTTTTTTTTTCTGAATGATTTGTCTGCAAATTGCAAAGACCTGACATAGAGTGCTTGAGCAGACATTAAAGATAACTGCCAAGGGAAATCAGTGGGGAACTGTGAGATACTACTGGCTGTTCTTACAACCTTCTACCTCTGAAGTCAAAACTATTTTTCTATTTGCATTATTTAACAGAAGCCACTTTTTTTTTTTTTTTAAATAATGATTTTGTTAAATAATTTAACAGAAGCAACAGAAGGCATAAGGAGGCACATCTCTGTAGAATAATTGCATTAAAGAAATGGCAGCGCATAGTTGTGTGAGTGCTGATGTGGTTCTGGCTCTCCAGGGGTTAAGGCAAGGTGTGTGCAGGCAATTCTTGGGGAGGTACTTTGTATAAAGTTCAGTGGCTGAGGAATGTCCTGGCAGTCAAGCTTCATTGCCTGGGAAAAACACAAGGCCAGATTGACATTTCACTTAGTGACACAATGCTTTTGGCTTTGCTGGTGCAAATTAGAGAACTTTACTGGTGTCTTTAAAGGAAGAATAAAAATACCTCATAAAATTCAGATTAAGAAATATTTCAGTTGCATGCTATGGCTGAAAGGAGTCAGGAGTAGGATGGGAACCATGAAGGGAATAGCTCCTCTTCCCACTTTATCTTTGGCCAGCCTCCTTTCAGGAGGGGACTCTGTAAAGCACGAAGCTACCTTTCGCCCTCTGAAATATCGATAGGGAGCCACAAATTGTGTTGGTTCTGGTTATTTAGTACAATTTCCTGACCATTGGGAGTAACGATTAATAGGGGCTCACACACAACATACAGACTGTAGGTAACTGGAGTCCCTTCCACTGGGAATTACTGAAGAAATCTCTCTGGGTGATACTGTCGCAACAGCCAGCTCCATTTCTGCCTGTATTCCTGCCTGTCCCTGCTCAATGGGATGAACAGGAGAGCTCTTCGCCAGATGCCTGTTTCTTTTAAGTTCTTAGCCTGCCTCCACTTGGCTCTCTGGCCATCTCTGTGTAGCGCTATCCTGCTCTCTGCCTGAACCAGCTCTGTAATGCATGCTTTGTCTTTGAGCTAGAAAGGAACAGGCAGCTTCATTCAGCCATATTCCCATGAAACTGGAAATGGATGAGAAATCTGAAGTGAAACAATCTTTAGGGAACTGCGAGGTCTTCAGAGTCTTTGGAAATCTGACTACTTATTTGGATAATGAGGTATAGATTTCAGAGTCTGCCTTTAGCCACTCCAGTGTCCAAATCTTGACCTTATGTTTTTAGTTATATGTCTATATTTTAACCATTTAATCACATCTGTCCTTTTACTTGTGCGTAGTAAGTGATTTACCACCCATTGTCTGCCGAGACACCAGTGAAAGCACACTATCAATGCATGGCAGGAGTTTACAACAAGAGTTTAATGAACAGCAGATCTCAGACCAGGCAATATCAGTGATGCAGATAACCACACTTAAGCTCCTGTTTAACTATGCCTGGTGATTAGTGTTGCTTATGCTACTAGGAGATAATTTTGTCCAGTTTTCTTGACTTCTTCCTCCACAGATTGTTGCAAGCCTGTTTATTGCAGACTGCCCTGTTTTGAGTGGGTAGTCTCAACAAGAGCAAAAGCACAGTTTCAGAGCATTCATGGATCTCTCATAATCACTCAATACATCATCTTTTTGGTGTAGCACATCCCCCAATAAGCCAAACTCACTGTCTTGAGGAGATGAGACCAAGCAGACAATGTGAAAGGCCAGAGACACAAAAATCAGCATGACTGTTGTTATCCCCACTGAGGTGAGCCTCATAAAGACATTTTAAAAGTATTTTTGATGGAAGTAATGTGCCTGATGATGGAGTAAGCAACAAGTAGTTGCTAAGTCTCAACTGGAATGAAAGACTTCTTGCTTTGAAACACTCTGGTCTGAGGCCCAAAGGCCTGGGGTGTTTGGTCCTGCAGCCCCTTCTGTTTCCAGTCTCTTTCACTTCCATGTGTCCACCCTGGTCTGCTCAATATTAAGAGATGGAGCACAGTCTCAGCCAGCCCAGGGGTGGCAGTGCTAGGCCTGCGGCAGAGGGTGGCAGCCGGTGGGGCACAAGGCTGTGTGCGCGCACTTGCTGCCAGCAGCCAGCCTTCCTCGGCAGCGAGACTGCTCTCTGTGTGAGTAATGCAGATAATACATATTCATATATGGGATTGCTGCACGTAAAGTAGCTCAGTAAGTGGTGGCCCTATCCCTGAACAAAATATTTTGTATGCTGGCAGCTATCACTAGAAACGCTTGAAGCCTCAGACCTGTCTGTTTGAGCCATTTTGTGTGAAAGACAGCACAAGTATGTGAGGCAGGATGGTGTCCTCTAGTCAGGAGAGCCATCATTACACTGATTTGGTTTTCAACTCCTCCCTGGCACCAACCCCACGCCCTGGGGTTGCCTACAGCCAGTGAAGGGAGCTCCAGATGCAGCCCAGGACGCTCCACCAGCTCCTCAGGGCTGCTGTGGGAGGTGAGGGCAGCATGGTACTGTGGCTGCCAGCTCCCCGCCTGGCTGCTCCCGCCACGCCTCAGGGCTGGGGACGGTTTGGGAACATCGGCTCTGAAGGCTGGGAGGTGACTGCCGTTTGGCGGGCCTACCAAAGAAGCCTGCAGCTGCCAGGAGCTCTGCCCTGGGGGGGTCTCCGGCGCTGTTCGCCCTCTGCCCAAAGGCGCTTAGCAGAATAAGATGGCTGCCCGGCGCAGGAGGGCAGGGAGCGCTTCCCGCTTGAGGGGGCAGCGGGCAGGTGCTTCAGAGGACCTCGGGGAGCCCGGCCAGGGATGTCCTGTCAGCACCGACCCATTCCCCGCACCCGCGGGCCTTAGTGGGAGTCCCTGAGGATGCAGGGTGGGCGGCGAGAGAGGTGTCTCCGCCAGGGGCAGAGCGCGGCTACAGCTCCTCTGCTCCGGGGCTGCCCCAGCACCGGGCAGGGCGCTGCCCGCCCCACCTGCCTCGCCGCCGAGCCCGAGAAAGGGTTAAAAGCCCGAGGCGGGTGATGTCAGTTCCTGCGCTCCTCGGGAGGGCCGGCTCTGATATTTGAGCCGGACTCTCCCGCTCGAAGGAAAACGGAGCGAGAATGAGAAAGCGCTGAATGGGACAGAAGCCGCGCCGGGCACCTGCCTGCCACCCGGCTGCCACCCGGCTCCGCGCAGCCTCCCGCCGCACGGGCCGGCCCCACCGCGCTCCCTGCGGGCTCAGGAGCCTTCGTACGCCGCCGGCTGCGCCTGTCACTGCCCCGGTCACCACCCCGCCCCGCTGCAGCCAGACCCCCGCGCCGGCCAAGGTGAGCCCGGGCGGGGAGGCCCTCCGGCGGCCCCGGCCCCCTGCTCGCTGCCGGGGGAGGTGTGTGCCGGCCGGGAGCCCTCGCATGGGGAGAGGGCTGTCGGGGCTGTGAAGGGCTGGTCTGTGTGGGGTTGGCTATCGTAGCCTTTCTCCCCCCACCCTTTCTTTTCTTTCTTCAAGGTGGCGGTGAGGGGACTGGCGGGAGTGTTCTGGGGGTGATGTTGTGTCATGTCTGTTAATTGAGGTTTGCTGCTTAGAATATATAGGTTTGCTTTCGGGTTTGGGACTTTGGTCCTTGAAGCTGCGTGGAGGAGGTAGGGGGTGGAACGGCTACACGAGGGGGAAACGCAGCCCAAGAGTAAATACATGTAAGTCCTGTGGTCTGTGCTTTCTTCCTGGGAAGCCAAGGTGTGTGGGGCAAGACCTCTGGAGGCAGGATGGCGAAACCAGAGCCCTCTACCTGCTGTCTGGCACTTTTCCTTGTCAAGCCACCTGCACTGAGGTAGAGGGAGTTTTTCTGCTGCCTCCCTTGCCAAGCCTTGCCCTTCTTGCAGCTTGTCATGTTATTTTTTTCCCCATAGTTTGCACATCCCAGGCCACACTCATGAATAAGAAACAACTACGGTGTGGCTGGACAATTCCAGTGGCCTCAGGGTTAAAAAAATGGGGGGTGAAACTGGTTGTGAGGTGGAAAATGAGGAAACTGGGAGCAAGGAGTTGATTAATAGTACGCGTTTCCACACTGACTTTTGACCATCATCCATACTGCTGGCCTTCTTGGTGTTGATGCAGTGACATGCGAGAAAATGTCTCTCCCTTCATGTGTTACATTTGTCACATTCCTACTGATCCCTTTTGTAGTAAGACGGTAGCTGAAAGGCCAGTACTCAGCTCGGTGTTCCAGCAGGGTCTGGTGTGTTTTACTGGCAGGTGCCAGTTAGAACTGTGCTCCTGTGCTGACTGAATCCCCTATGGCAGCCTGGGTGAATGGATTCCTGAGCTGAGGACACACTCACATTTGAAATATGGAAATAGTGTTTCACTTGCCTGTATTGTTTGCACTGAATGAACAAAGCTGCAAACACTTTACATGCACTTATATCTGCACCTGAAAGTCTTAATGTTGATTAATTGCTTTTTATTCTCAGAAGGCTTTTCAGGTAGAAATATACAAAGTCTCTGAAGTGTTTTTAATTCTAGTCTGCATCCACTGACATCTGGGACATCAGCTAATCATGGTCTAAAACCGAAAAAACCCATGACATTCTGGCATAAATTTTAGCTGCATCAGAATTACAGCTGGATGTGGGGACTTCAAGTAAATATATTCACATTTATTTTGGATATAGCATTTAGTGTCAGAACTGTCACTGATCAAAACTTGCAGATATAGTCAAAGCTAGGAGTCTCATGTCTGCATTTAGCAGTTGGTTCGTCATTTCCTCCCCACTAAGTTCTAAGGACTTTTTAGCTCCCATTATCTTCACTGGAAATTGTTTGATACTTAACACTGAAAATCAAGCTGCTCTTTAAGAAGCGTTTGTATGCACATGTGAGTTAAGTTTTGAAAGTCTCAGCTTGTTTGAATAAAGTGGCTGCCTCCTACTTTCCAAGTTCCTAAAGTAAGAATACCATACCTGAAAGTATCCAATTTCTAACTTCTTCATATGCCAAAGGGAAAAAAACCCACAAGTTTCATATAATTGTAACCACATAAACATGGTCTATATAACCATATAAATTCTTTATCTGATATGAAAAGTACTAATAATGGGGAGAGGGCAGAGTTAAAGAATGTAGTGGATTAAGATTGTTCAGGATACAAAAAAACAAAACCAAAACAACAACAACAACAAAAAACATGAAATGGCATGTCCAGTAGCAAGGATTTAAAGCCAGTCTGTCAAAATAAAGTTGATTTTGTAAAGTACTGATGAACTGCTTATGTTTAGGAGAATGGGGTAGAGGGAACGATTCATTTAAGAGTAAATGATAATTCAGAACAAATTTGAAGTTGCAAATAAAGTTGTAATTTAGGGGTAGATGTGAGACGTGATAAAATGTCTTTCTCTGAAAATGGGTAAGTTTTTTGCAAGAGGGAGAAAAAGCCACACTTCTAATCTCTGGCCTTCAGAAATTATTTGTTATGGTGACACATGGAGAATTTATTAGCTTAAGTGGAGGAGATGGGGATCAACAGAAGAATGATACAAGAGACAAAGAAATGACAAACGAGAACATCACAGCACGGTGCCTAAGCAGGGCTGTTGAAAGGAAGGTGGGTATTTTACTGGAAGAGTTGACAAAGTGGGCGATTAGTAAGGGTGGGGTAAACCCTAATGACTCAACGTAAAATTGCAGATTAGAAGTAGTAATAAAGTGAGCACAAAACCTGGGAGAGCACTATTTAGAAAAGAGTAGAGGAGGAACATATTTTGATATACTTATCAATCATAGTGTAACTATGGGCCTGTTAAATTTTGCAATGGACTGTAGCACAGAGATTTTTTGATATTGTGGAGATCTGGCACGGACTTGTGCTTTATCAGTCTGTTGCTCTATCATTGTAATGGGCTCCCAGCACTCCTGTGTCTGACATTTGCAAAGGCAAAGCCAGACGAGATTCCTCTGTTCCAGTTGTGTTGGATTGTCTGTGAATGTCGACCACCAGTGTAATGTGGCTGTAAAAAAGGCAAATGCAATGAGGCGAGGTGCTCCCTAGGAGCATGTGAAGTGCTAAATGCCTTCACACAAGGTTCTGAGGCTCCACATTGCCTTTCAGATGCAGTTGTGGTAACCTGGTGTCTGTGAAGGGGAGTGAGAAAGATAAAACCCAACTCTTTTATAAGGTGTGCACTGAAGTTGGAACAGGTGCAGAGGGAAAGTGGTGAGCTTTTTTTTATGAGACTAAAAGAGCCCCTTATCTCTAGCCTTGCCAAATGAGGTCTTTAAGGAGAAGCTTTTGATATCTATAAATATACCAAGGGGTAAATACAAGGGAGGGGAAAAAAAAATAGCTAAGCTGAAGGGCAATGTTCTACAAGAATGAACAGATACAAGCTGGTTATGATTATGTTTATGCTGGTAATTAGAAGGTGGATCATTAGAGGGGTGAGGTTCTAGAACAACAGGAATAATGGGAGTGAAACTGCCTGCATGATTCTAGGGAAGGGCTGTGTTCATTTATGAAAAGTATTATATGATGCCATCATTTACAGTGAGAAGGAACAACACTTAATGATTCAGGACACCTATCCCAGTCTTAGATTTCCTATTCAGAATAGGGTATTTTAGTTCAGCCAGCAATTATGGACTATCTGAGGAAATTACTTTTGCTCTAACATAAGCCGCATGGTAAATCAGTTTCCTTTTACTTTGTGCCGTTAAAGTTTATCCCATTCATTCGTATGTCCTCTTTGGACTTAAACTCTACAAATAAAGACCAAAATCTCTTTATACCTGTATGAAAGGGAACAGCATTTCATTTGAGAGCTGAATTATTATGTTCAAAAGAGAGTTAGCTGTTAACAGACTTATGGCATTGTAGAATTTTCCTGTGACTTCGTGCACTCTTTTGGCTTGCAAGCACTGATAGTGCTAAGTTAGAGGGAAACCCTACAATGTTGTGAAGTGAGCCAAAGGTAACCTGGGTGAATGCCTGGCAGGGAGCTAGGGCTGGGGATTAGATTGGTGTGCTGGACTGGGCTGTGGAAAAGGATGGCCTCTTTATTTATGTAAAGCTGTAGATGTGCTGCTTGTATAATAGAATGCTAGTCTTCCTTCCTATGGCAGAGCATTTTCAGTGAGGCAGTATGGAACATGAGTGTGCCTCTTCCTTGTTTTAATTAAACCTACCTTCTGACCTGGAATGGCATTTCCCAAATCATTGGAAAGGCAGGCCACTTGCTGCCTGGAAAACTCTGTTACTAAACAAAGCAACCTGTATGTAAAATAACTCACAGGTAATGTTTGTTGCTAAAGGATATAAAATGTGTCTTCCTTAACTCAGGACAGCAGGCAAATAACTGGATAGAGTGGCTTGCTGTGTTATGTGTACTTATACTATTATGTATACTTAGGGTAACTGGAATCTCAGGTCTCTTACATGCAAACTATGAGCCAGGTGTCCTGGCAAGTGGGTACAACTACAGGGACATCTTAAGCTTTCCCACCCTGCAAAAGCAGATATGAAGGCAATGAGGCCGAGTGATTTCACCACTCTCTCCCAAGTCTTGGCTTGTTACTTTGATCCCAGTTCAGGAAAGCATCACGTTTGCCTGTGAGTTTGCAGGTGAAAAGTTCCTTTAATAAGCATGGGTTTCAGTGTTTTGATGGAGCTGATAAACTAATAACTGTTCTGGCTTTGTAAACATTTGTTATTGTAGGGTTATACAGCTGGCTCCTGGACTGCACATGCTGAGTTGGTATTATAAACCTTTTTGTGAGTGCTAACAAACATCTGAATTTGTTTAAGGATACTTATTACATACGCTTTGTTCTCATTTTAAAAGATCTGTAAAAATATCTGAAATGTCTAAACAGTTACTGAGTAACAAAAGAAAACAACTTCAAAAACCACAGCTCTTTCTGCTTTGTGGAGTTGTGTATGTCTCTTGATGCCTACAGTGACTTCAGTAGACCAGCATGTTTCGTCTTCAGCTGTAACTTATTCCTGGCTGGGATCTCTTTATGCTTTAATAGAGCAATTGTTTAGATACTGTGGTATAGCTACTCTTGCAGTCTCTTTGTGGACTGACTGTATCAAATAGTTAGGGTTTGGGAACACTGTCGCTTCATACATCGCATCCTCTTAACACCATTTGTATAAAACACTGGTGCCCCAAGTTAATAATGGGTGTGTGACCTGAGTTATGTTTAAGAGGTTTTAGTGACTTGAGAGTTTACAGCCACACAGATACAAAGGAGGCAGGAGTAAAAATACTGCTAGTCTGTATGTAGATACTGAGCAAGGCTGTAAGGGTGGCAGTAAGGCCGTTTGAGGAATATACAGCATGATGCAATAGTAAAGGTAAAAGTTTATTTGAATATTTATCGGTTATCTGTTTAAAAAGTGACCTGGGGCAGTCCTGTAAGATGGACCAAGGAAGGATAGGCACAAGGGGTGAAAAGTTTGCCACTCTAAAATACTTTCTTTTTTTCCCCCTTTCTTTTCTGTATGATTTTTAGAGCACCTCCGACGACATCTTAAATGGATGATTAACTTCACAATGGCAGAACTCACAGTGGAGAATGGCAGCTGTATGGACTGGCAAAAGCGATGCCTTGCCTTGGAATCCCAGCTCTTCAAATTCCGCTTGCAGGCAAGCAAGATCAGAGAGCTGTTAGCTGAGAAGGTGAGGCAGTGATGGCTTCTACTGTGTGCTGAGTTACACCGTGAAAGCAAAAAATCCCTGAAAGCTGAGCTATCCAATAAAACTGTTACTTGCAGTTGGGATCTCTTCCTTGATTACAGTATGGCATTGCACTCTGCTTATCAGTTGAGATACAGAAATGTGCCTTGTCAGAGTAGTGTAAAGTGGCATTAATGAAAATAAGAATTTTACCTTGCTTACTGGAAAGTCACCAGGTATTTGGACTCTACTGGAAGACACTGTATCAACAATATTCGGAACATATAAAGTGACTGGGGCAGCTGCAGAGCAAAGATGGATATTTGGCGTAAGAACACCAGGATCAGGACTTGGCTGGCAATAGAAAAGTTTACAGGAGCACAGATTATACTGGAATGTTAAAATACTAGACAGGGGTACATGTACTGCCATAGTGTTAGAATAACATTGCATACCCAGTCAAAACATTCTAGGGATACTGAAGAGCAGGACTGAGTGCTTTGCGATCTGGATGTTAGAAACTTGCATAACATTGGTGTTTTTAGAGGCATCTCCTACTAATCTCTTTCAAGTGCACTAAATGAATTCATTTGCAATCCTATTGGAGAGAACTGGCAAAGATTTGAGGGTTTTGCTGGGGTAGTTTTTTTTTTGTTGTTGTTTCCATCGTGGTGTGGATTTTTGGTCGTTTTTTTCTTTACATTAGATTGAGTTATGTGAATTAAAGCTTTTCCACTACTTCTAATTTGCATGAAATCAAAGTTTGTAGGTTGCTGTGGGGTTCGTTCTTTGTTTCAAAATGTGGCTTACATTATCACAGTCTAGTCCAAGATTACTCAGATATTCAATTGCTGTTGGAAAGTGAGAACAGTTTCTTTCAATCACAGTGTGCCAATGAAGTTGAAATATTCACAACTGACTGCAGTTTACTCCAAGTACTTTTCAGCTGTACCTGATGGCAGATATGTTCTAAATTCACTTTTGCTCTATTTTGTATTACGTAACTTTTATGTGTATGTTCTTGTTTGTTGGTTTTGGATGTTTTTACATCCAAATGACATCTACTTCACAGTGGAACAATTTTCATCCTTGCTTTAACTGCAATTACATTTCCACTAGTGTCGTATACTGCATGAAGCATTCATTCTACCCTTCATATTTTAAGAAATTATGCAATTCTAAGCACCCACTTCATCTTTTCAAGGTAGCTTCTGAGAGGGACCTTATTGATTACTTAACTTGGAAAACACTGACGGGTTGTAAAGTCTATTTAAATAAAGGTGCATTAAAAAAAATCATGTATAAATGTGGCGCAGGTCTGGTAAAGACAAGCAGTACTCTATGTGCAATACTTTATTTTCTGCATTGTGGAACCTGTTGCCTCATGCTTTATTAATTTCTGCTTTGAGAGACTGCCTGACCACCCCCATGCAAAACAAAAAAAAACCCACCTATCAAACTTTCTTTTTGGAGCATAGACTTGCCAGAGATCTTTTGACTGTCTCTGTAGGGAAGTTTGTGGGCTGTGGCAGAGAATGAAATTTTCATCTGCTTGAGAGGGCTCCTCAAGGAAGGGGCCTGACTGCCATTAATCCAGCCTTTCAGTCAGAGCGATGTTCCCTTTGTTAAGATTAAGGAGCAGCTTGGTTCAGTGATCAGGTTACTCTGTAACTACTTGCACAGCACAGTTGTAGGCCTACTTGCAGGGTCAAAGAGCTCGCAGGTTTGCAGTTCCCTACTGCAAATGACGTGTGGGAAGGGGAGAGCCTCAGGGGCCCGTAGGGCAGCTCTGGCAGGCTCTTCTGGCACAGGTGGACTCCAGGCACCGGAGCAGGTGCTCACCTTGCAATGCTGGTGCTGACTGTTGCTGTTGGGAAGCATCCTGTGCCTTGGGTTCCCAGCTGCTGCAACAGCTTGCTCAGAGACTCTCCATCCCTCATCCTCCATTGCCACAGGGCTCCCCAGTAGTCACAGCAACCTGGGCTCCTGTCGATGCTGCATCCCCTCAGATAGACGGTGATGCAGAACCAGAGGAGGTGCGTGCTTTATGCATTGTGACGCCGGCTCCACAGATTTTTATCGTAGATTTTATAGTAACTGTGATATATTTTTTCTTTTTTTTACTCCTTGCTGCTCTCTCTGTGAGAGAGAAGAGATTCAGACATATTTGAAAGAATACTGCATTTTAAAATAGTTGGGTTTTTTTGGGGATGGGGGAGATGATCTTGAAAAAATGTGAAGTGGGCACAGTTTGAAGCTGCATTGCGTAACCTATGGTGAGCATTGCCCCTGACATCCTCTGATATGGTTTGCAGCAGCACGAAAATTTTAAAAACCAAAAAAAGTGCCTTTGCCAGTGAAACTGAAGAACGATGTTAAAAGCGGTGTGATACTTGCTCACCAGCTAGGTTGTCTCGGCTGTCTGGAAGCTTGATTGAAAGGCTTGGAAACCTGATTTCCCCACATTTTAAATCAGTCTTTATAACCGATTTTATTGTTATAAGGCAGATTTTACTGTTTTAACTTGAAAAAAAAAACCCCAACGACTCATGCCTGACATTGGTAGCACAATGTGCGCTAACAGTTTAAATACCCCCGATTTCTAAAATCTGCTTAGATTGAATAATCTAGATCACTGTTCAGAACATGAGGAATTTAAAACCCAAGAGTTTAACTGCCAATGCCCTAGTTCACATGGTGTGAACTCCCAGATTGGTAGCTCGGTCTTGGCTATCGAGCCGTGTCAACCAACTACACAGAGCCTGGCTGCAGGCTGGGGCAGCAGATGGACCCCAGCTTCTGGTCTCTGAGACAAAGCTCTGCCATCCTGCTGGAGCCCTGCAGGGCTCAAGACCCCTGGGTCCTGCCTTCTTGTGGATGTCAGCAGGGGTTGTGGTCTCTTTGGAAACAGGCAGTTGTTTCCACTCTGATGTTCTTGTACACACAAAGAGAGGGATACTCCTCTCTCTGTTGGGGGAGAGACATAGCAGACTGTTGCCTTGGCAGCAAGATGACCTGGTTAGGAGTGAGCTCTGGAAGAGAACAACAGGACGAAAATGAGGCTGACATATGCAGGAACTTTTTTACTCAGTTTTACTTAGTATGTTCTGAGCCATCAGGAGAGGAAAAGCCTATGTGAATGGTTGATAGGATCTTCTGCAGCTTTTAGAAGGGTCTTCTGGGTAGCTTTTAACCTGCTTCTGTCTTACTGCAATAAACAGCACTTGGAAAAATCCTCTTTTGTCTCCTGCAAGCATGGCTAAACAACTGGGCCTGGTTTTCTCCATACAAGCTGCCTGGGTTAATGTCTGAGAGAAAAGTTACTTGAATTTGGCTTGGTCACTAAGTTTTTTACGTGACCTGGGTCAAGTTGCTTAGTAGCATTTGTCAAATTATAAAGCATTTTGAACGAAAGGACCCATGTAAATACCAAGCATTATTATTAATTCATTGAGGGATTTGAAAGAGCCTTACAAGCATGGATGTATTAAATCTGAATGTGCTCCAGTGAGACAGATGACACCAGGGGCGGGTGAAGTAATCATTTTGTGTACATGAGAAACACAGCAGTTATTTAACAGTTCATAGTAGGACAACTCAACAATGTAGTAAAGGAAGTTAAGAAATGTGCAAGTTCATTTAAGGTTACGGAGGGAATTAAGATGACAAAAGTAATTTATTTGACTGGATCTTAGCCAGGTCACCCTTCTTGCACAAGAGGTTTCGTAACTCCAGTGATCAGGAATGGTCTCGGCAGACGTTCTCTGTCCTGATCAGGAACCAGGACTGCTAGTAATGCAATGCAAACTATCACAAGGCTGGGACAACAAATATTTTTTTTTCAGTCAGAACAGTGCTGTCTTCTTAAAATAACCTGAGTCTTTCATGGAGATCGCCCACCTTGTGAAGGATTGAATTATTAATCTACAAGGACAGCCTTTGGGAAAAGGTCCAGAGATCCATCTCAAGTCTGTGCTGTGAATGTAGACCCTGACAATTCATCAGAAAGTTACTTCAAAGCTACTGTCTTTGTTTCACAGGGTGTATTATATATCCAGTTAGCATCTGTCTTTCACCAGTGTATTTTGCTGCTACCTGTCTGTGGTGATGACTATCCAGAGACTAATAGATAAATACATAGGTAGATCACTGTTCCTAATGGACACAGATGCATGTCATAACCCAGACTGCTGCTATCAGTGTTAGATTGCCTTAAGCTCAGTCTCTACCAAGACTCTCAGAGGCTAGGTTTTCAGTAAGAGGACCTTCAGCTGTCTCTGCAATATTCTGTGGCATCTCTCTGTTCCTCTGCCAAAGAAATGCCTGTGATGTGGTTATTAAGCTCTGTAAACCATGATATCATCGATTGCTCCACCGAGAAAACAAACCTGAGAGGTATCATGCTAAATGTGGCACTTTCCGATCTTCATGGTTTGAATTCATTGTGACATGGCTTTTTTAGTTATATGATCATTGAGGTGTCTACGTATATGTATAGTTCCAATATGTTTGTCAGTAGATGTTAGTCTATTCTTATGATCAGTGTGTATGTATGAAAAATTGTCCTGTTGGCATTTGAAGGAAGGGAAATGGAAACACAGGAATGATCATGTCTCCAGTCTGGGTGGTCAGCTCAAGGGGAATAAGTCGCACTTTCAGAAGTATTGTTTTGGTACTCATGCTGACCAGCCTGAATACTTGGCTCCAGTGCTTTATCAAGGATCATAAAATGCATTGGAGAGAAAAGGAGTTCAGTTCCTCTTATAGTTTGTTTTCTGCTTGAAGCATGATACTTTTATGCTTCTGAAGCTGCTTCTATGTCATTCCTTTATCAGTAAAACACAAATAAATGGTGGAAACTCTGTGAAGAGTTTCTCAAATTTTGCAGCTTAGTGGATGAAACTCAGTGTCACTGATTTCATATTATTTGGCTTAAATCTGAAAGCCATCAAAGCAGGGCAGGTGGTGGAGGATGACCTTGCAAGTACTGAATGAGACCTTGAGTTGCTATTAAAAAAAAAAGCTGGGCTTTAGTGGTAAGTTGTTAGAGGAACCCCAAGTATATCTGCATTTCACTGAGAATGAAGTGATTCATACACATTTAGAATAAAATTCTATTCAGTGTCCTTTGACATCAATAGCAGCAATGCTCAGATAAAGAATAACAGAATTATCAGTTTGCAAAGCTCTTCAAAATTAAAAGGAACATAGGAAAATTAAGATCATTGTTAATCTTGTCAGTTATGAGCTTGTGATGCATTAGAAGCCAAAGCAAAGTATTCATTGGTTAGAATGTGGCATCGTGGAGGACCTTCTGTGAGCTTTCCAAGATGTATTCATTTTTATTTACTTTCGTGAATGAATCCTAGCTGAAATAAAACCAGGAAAGGATGGCATGCTGTAGGCAGGCTTCTTGCAAGGACAGCCCATGGTGTGTAAATTGTAGGGACGGGGTCAAGACTTTGGGACTATTCCCTTGACCCATGTAATGAAAGATGAAGCTCACTAATGAGAAAACAGTTCCGGTAAATTCAAAGTAGGGCAGTAGACTGAAAAAGGTCAAAGGTGCCTTTTTTTTTTTTTTTTTTTTTTCCCCTCGTTAAAGCAGTCCGGTTAACCCAAAAAATGGCAAAGATCTGTAGACCTGCACAAAAAATGGAAGATTCCTGAGTAAAACATGTGGATTTGTGGATTTCCAGGTGATGTTAATTTCTTTTATTTCTTTCTTTCCCCCTCTCCCCTTCTTCCTCTGAAGATGCAGGAGTTGGAACAGAGAGTGATAGAAGCAGAACAAAGAGCTGAGGATGCAGAGAAACAGGTAAGAGATTCTCTTATGTTTCCTCTGGTACAAGCCAAGCAGGAACATGCTCAAAATTCCCCACAGTCTAGCCTACAGACAGCACTCTCCAGTGCCTGGCTTTGCTCTGCTAGGGAAACATTGATTTACAGTGGTGAATGGATTTTCTGGTCTCCTTCCCAGTCTTTCAGCCTGAGCTATGGACAAGCACCTAAATAGGTACAACCTGAAGCAAAAACCAGCACCTTCACAGCCTTTGCCCCTCATCCACGATAGGCATGCTTGGCAATGGAAAAGGGTGTTGTACCTCAGGATTAAAGTACATAGACAGAACTGCCTGGCAGCGGGTCCTCAGAAAACAAATACTTAAGAGTACTGGTAAGGACTTGTCTACAAGTAGAGGAGGTTCTGTGAAAGAAGTAAGGGTGTGCTTGCAAAACCCATCAGTAGTTTTGGCCTTTCTTTTCAGTAATTACTGCTCTGGCTTGGGAGCCCATGGACAAAAGCAGTAAGAGCTGGATTCTTTTTATATTACTGTAATCATCTAAAAATTAGGCATATTTTCTAAGCTAGTCCTTCTATGCTTCTTGAATAACAGATAAGGGGAGAGAGAGAGGGATTTCAGCTTGTGAACCAGCCTGTAAAGAATAATGGACCTTTGGGAAGCAGACTGTTGTACAGTCTGTGTTGTAAGGAGTATTATAAAAACAAAAGAGCCAAGAAGCGCCAGATGGTTTGAGCTCCTGCATCACTGCAGACCACTGCTGAAGGGAAGGTTTGGAGTGAACCAGCTCCCTCAAGCTGGTCAAGAGCTCCAGACTGAACATTGAGTCAGAGATTAAAGCACAGAACTAAGAGCTGTGCAAGATGGCCAAGAATGGCTGTTGAAGAGGACTTCAGCAGTGAAGGACTGAATAGGCGGTGTTATAAGCACTGGGAAAAATATTGTCCAGGAATCAAGAACCTGAAGCACCTGGTAAGGTATTCTGCCTGCAAAACGTACTATTCTGTGCCAGTTTGTTATTGATGTCAAGATTTTTTTCTGACCAGCTTAAATATAGGAAAGATGTTATGTCTCATCAGCATGTTGTTGGCCTCTATGCTAGATCAGTAATTGCCAACCAAGAACCAGAGTTGTTCTTGGTAGTGGTGTCACTAAGTCCGTGCCCAGCCAAGACAGGCAAAGGTAACATTGTCACTGTGACAGCACCAGCAGGAAATATAGTTATTGCCACAGGCCAATGAAGGAAGTTTCATACTAGCAGACAAATCAATGACAGGACTAGAGTGTCCATGATATGGTAAGGTGCAATGGCAGCAAGGGAGCAGATGGAGGGCAAGTCAAAGCCAGGTCAGAGAATGGGCAAGAAAGGGAGAACTTGGCTGGGGAGGTGTAGGAGAAATGCGGGTTGCCATCACTCACCTGCCATCAGCAGTTCTGGAGCCATGTGTTGGCAGATCCTAAAGACTAGCAACCCTCAAAGTTGTAGGATCTGCCTTTCCAGCAGCCTTATCCACATCCAGAGATAAGTGCTCCTAGAGAAATACTTCATTGCTGCCTGACAGCCTGAAGAAGTGGCAACATAAGGAGTAGGACCATTCCGTTCCACTAAGAAGTATGTTCACCATGAATGAGAAGCAGCTGACAAATGAGAGGGCTCCACATCAAGTGTAAAATCCCTTGTTATCTTTCTCTCCAGGAGTCTGGGGGGTTGGATTTGTTAATTCAATGGGCTCCCTGTAGCTGCCAACCTCAATTAAGGAAATCACATGTTTGCAGTCCCCTCTCTGAGCCTCTAGTACAGAGTCAGCATTTAGGCATCAGACAGAAAGGAGGGGCCATTTCTCTTTACTATAATCACTCTGAACTCTAATGAAAACACATCCGACTCAGCAGGCTTAGTTTTCTGGCTCACATGTTGGGCGCCTACCTTTCTGATTCAGTGTGAGGAAGAGGCAGTTTGCTTCTCTGCCTAATGCAGGCAGACAGGAGGACAAAATGCAGCTTCTGCAAGTATGAAGTGTAGGCTGCTCAACAGAGCATGAGTAGCTCTCTTTACAGACTCTGTGAAGTGCTCAGATCATTGCCTGCATTCTGTCTTCCTGGTTCCAAACTCATGCAAAATTAGTGGTATCTGGAGTTGGTTTCTTTGCAGATTGGGTCACTCTGGGATGTATTGGAATCAGGTATTTTCCCATCGTCAAATGCTGCAGTTAGCATGTTTGAGTTAAGTTGGTGGAATTCTATTCACCTTTAGAAATGAAGTCTTATAATCTATTGCAATAGTATGAGGTAATAATAAAACAGACTGATATATTGAGAGACATAGGTTTTGAAGAAAGCAAAGAGGTTTTAAAATTTGCTGAAAAAAACTGAAAGGCATCAGCAACAGCCTGATTTTAGTGCATTGAAATGTTTTCTGTAGTGAAGGAGCATTACTTTGGTGCTTGTGCTGAGATGAACTAGTTTTGGCACTGTAAGGACCTCAAAGATAGACAAAGCTTCTGAAATATCTAACGTGCTAAGTCCATAGCAGGTCTGGAGAAAAGACTTGTCAGAAAGCCAGAAGTTGCCAAAACATTGTCTAAGCTGGGGATAGGAGGAGGAAGGAACTGTGTAGTACATTTTGCTGTAGAAATATTGGTCTGAAGCAAATGGCCAGGTGCATATCTTGTTAGTAAAAAGCCTACCATGGTGTTGTGAAGGAGGAAAATGTGGTGTACCTTGCCCATATGTCTATGTAGACTGTAGTGCCTGTATGGACTTTTTGACCAATAGTCTGCAAATATTTCATAATCCACAACGTGTTTATCTGTTCATGGTTCAGTTTGCATCTCTTGCTGCTTCAGCATTACAAATGAATGGACAATGTTCTTTTGACACATGCGGATATAAGCTAAGTGTGACTTGAAGGTGTGGGTTGTTGGTGGGTTTTTTTTTTCTTTCCTTTCCTGACTTCAAAATTTTGAAACCCATAAATACTCTGTTAGGGTCTTACCACTAAACAAGCAGCTCCTTCACTTGCATTGTTTTGGTTTTCTGTCTGCCTCTAATTGTCATTACAGGTAAGACTTATGGAAGAGAAAATAAAACTAGCCAATGTGAAGACCAGTGTATCAGATAGCACTCTGCACAGGAAATATCAAGAGCTGATGGGCACAGTGCAAGGAAAGGAAGATCTGATCAACAGATTGGAGACACAGCTAGCAAAACAGGTAAAGATATTTTCTACAGCGAGACCTGTGCCTTTCATGAATTGGAGGGACTCTAATGTATGTTTCAAAAGTATGGATTATGTCTCCTTTACATATTAGCCTCTCAGTTGCCTTCAGATCAGCTGTAAAGTGATGCCCTGCTCAGTGCAAGATCCTCTTCTTCCTTTCTCTTTCCCTGAATCACTTCAGCTTCAGTAGCCCTTGTCTCTTCATTATAGGAGATTGGTCAATGTCCTTAAAGGACTTCCTTATGTTAGTGTTGAGACAGTATTGAGACCATAAATTGCAATGCTAGAGTCTGGTCACAGTGTTTGTCTGGCTTCCTAGAATATTGATTGCTCTGCAAAATTGTTCTGTAGCCCATCTCTGACTCAGCATATGATGCTTCTTAGGAAGGGACTTTTCCCACTCTTCAGCAATCCTTTAGCATAGTTCATATCTTGTCCACTGTTCCCATTATAAAAGAGCAACTGTTTCCTGACATGATAGTTCTTAGTTTTTTCCATCCTTAGTTGGTGGTAGGAAGGAGCTACATCTATAGCAGGGCTTGTAGTTCAGCTCTAGTAAACACCTTGCCCTGTGAGGAATGAGGTATTATATATTGTTAAGTAAATTACTTTTAAATGGAAATAGCTTACTAGAATTTTACACAAAAAATACTTTTGCCATTTGAGTTACATTTTACATTTAACTACTTGTCACCTGTTTCAAGGGCAAAATAAATTGGCAAGATGTCTGAACTTGCTCAGACCAAATGTGGTGGGGACGTCAGCTGTCAGGTCTCTGTAATATTCTGGGTTTCAGGTCACTTCCCCAGGCCAGCTTGCTCAGGCAGGATGTAGATGAAGTTTCTACATTTTGGAGAGGAAAGGAGATGTTTGAAAGGAGCTATACAATAGTGACCAAAGTCTAGAAGCAGCTCTTGCAATCAAAAATGGAAGAAATTCTGATTTACCCAAAAAACTGAGCTGTGATTTGATGAAAATCAACAAACACAAGCAGAAAAATGTTCTGGTAGTAGAATTTTTTAAATTCTAGCAACAAGAGGCAAAATGAGATTCTAGAAGTGAAAGTTGAAGTTTGAAAATTTCAGATAAGAAATACTTTCTATTAGGATCACCAGTTTAGTTTCAGAATGGGATGGGATGGTGCAATCTACTCTAGGTGTACCTGCTTTAGCAGGTGGGCTGGACTAGGTGATCTCCAGAGGTCCCTTCCAACCCTAACCATTCTGTGATTCTGTGGCAGTGCTGGATGGTTACTAAGGGTCCCTGTAAGGCATCCTTTCTGTTTTCACTGGGGTGGGGAGAGCTGTGGAGTTCGGAGTGCTAACAAGAGAACACTGAGGTCATGTCTGGAGCACACAATAGCATGGGACACAAAGAATCTCTAACTGCTTCTGGATCTTAAAGTGGAGTAACTGCATCTCTGGGTGCTGTGCCTGAGTGACTTCGTTCTGCTTAGAGGCAAGGCTTACTAAGCTCTGTGACAATGCTGTCGTCACGTCACTATTCTACTTTAAGACCCTAAATAAAATCTTGGCGTTGCACTTCATCATGTAGCATAGCAATATTTTGGATATTTTACCTCTTGGTCCCTGATCTGAGACAAGTCCAGACCACTAGGGATTCAAAGGCATTTCTCATGGGATGGATATTCAGAGGACTATGGTAGATCCGCTACATGTGTTGTATTGTTTCAGACTAGTAGGCACGTTTAATATTTTTACTCCAGCAAAGCTGTTTCCCAATAATGGGGAACACACAGAGCCGTATTCAGGGAGAAAAATTAAATAAATCCTCCTCTTGAAGCATTAGATTTGGTTACTTTTACTTCAGTATGCTCAACTCTAAATGTTACTGCTACCCATAATGCTGCCAAGGTCTATTTTAAAGTCAGCAAGGATATTTGAATAAGAGCTTTTAAATGTGCAGTTGTGGTGATGAATAGCATGTGGTAATTAAAACTATATGAAGATGTGGGGATTTCCTGCAGTCTACTGAGTATTTATATGGTTTTCATTAAGTCACCTTACACCCTTCAGTGTGAAAAATTTTAAAAGGGAGAGGGTGAAGCACTGACATTTTTATTATCATAATGATAATTTGTTCACATAGAGGAGTGGTGAAAAATCTAGTGAGGAAAGCACCAACTTCTACCAGGAGGTGTTACCTTTGTCCATTTAATTAGAGAAACCAGGGCTGAATGTGCCATGCAGAGTATGTTCCCCTTCTCCCTCCCTTGCTCCTGAACAAATTTCTCCTTGTAGTTGTTTAAAGCATTATGTAGATAGGAGACCTTTTAGTGACATTGCTTTTGATGAAGCCACACAGCAGATGAACAGAAGGCTTCAGGTGAATGTAGTATCAATCTTCCAAAGGAAATTCCCAGAAAAGGAAAAAAATGCAGCTGAGAAAACGCAGCTGCAAAAATTATATTGCAGCAATATTGCCCAAGCA
The DNA here is from genome assembly GCA_013399365.1 of Pampusana beccarii. Classification (NCBI taxonomy): domain Eukaryota; kingdom Metazoa; phylum Chordata; class Aves; order Columbiformes; family Columbidae; genus Pampusana; species Pampusana beccarii. Next base: position 590,865 of record VWYH01001416.1, read on the forward strand.
GATACTTAAGGAAAAATGTTCATTGGGGAAATCAACAGTATTCCCATAACACCTTTGTGTGGACTAGAACCTGTTTTAGTGAATGTGTAAACATACAACCACTTATGCTATCTCAAAAACTCCTAGCAGGTCTTAGTGTTTCAAGGTCAAGTTTTGGAGCTTTTTTTATCCTGAGTCTGCTATCTTTCTTTCTCAAAGAGAATATTTTGTGTGTTAAATACATTGTTGGTATTAGTTTCCATCTTATGCACCTTTAAAAGTCTATACACCTGTGCCCACAGCTATTGAATCTCTTTTGCTTGGAAGAATTACACTGGTTTATACATCACTTACAGGCACTGCTTAATTCTTATTAACCAGCCAACAATATGTGCGTGTGGAGGCTGGGGGAACGCTACGGATGTTCAATAGCAAACAGCAACATTGCAAAACATTGCAAAAACATCTAAAATGGGAAAAGTTGCAGACTGTACTCAAAAGAAACTGTGATAGGTGGGCAATCGTTACCTGATCTGGATTTTGCCATTCCACAACGAAGTCTTGAAACAACAGTCTGAATTTGACTCCAGTGATCATGTAAGACAACTTAGAGCTTAATTTTTTTTCAGAGGTCAGCTAAATAATAACACCCAAATAGCAGTCTTTAATCTTACCTCTTGAATGGGAGCTTCAAAGTTTAAGTCACTCCTCATGCAGTAACTTAGTGAGAACAGTTAGTTATACTCTGCTAATGCATCTAATCTTTTTTTGGCATAGAAACAGCTGAGAACCGAGGAAGCCAAAATTGTTCAAGAGAAAGCTGCCAAGATCAAGGAGTGGGTAACATTTAAGCTGAGAGAGGTGAGTCTTTAGGTTGCTGCCAGGTTTCAAGACCTATGACTGGGTTCAGCAGCTGCCTTGCCAGTGAGCTCCTACGTAGGACAACAGTCTGAGGACAGTCAATCAGCCACAGAGGCTGTTTGCTTGCTTGGCCCTACAGACACTTTGTTGCAGAGCTGGGGTCGTCCCTGTCACTGAGGGCTGTTTACTGCTTTGGGCAAACTGTAAGTGACTGTGAAGTCACTAATGCCCAAAAGCAGTCTCTGAAGACGACTTACTACTCACAAGTGGTTTTCACCTAGCTTTCCTCTGCCTCTCCCTTTTTTATCTGGGTGCAGTTTCTGTCTCTTTTTCTGACAAAGCAGCTGTAACACAAACACATATCTTTTGCTCTTCCTTAATTTGCCCTGTCTAAGGCTGTTTTCCTACTGCCCAGCATTTTCTCATGTCTAACCTCTCCCTCCTACCCATCCTGTGGACTTATGCCTCTGTCTGGGCCTAATTCAATACCCTCTAGAAAGCCTGAAAGATAGCAGTGGGTCAGCACGCAGTTTTAAAGATGCAGTAATAGTTTACAACAGGGAATGGGGCTATCTGGTTTTTCCCTTTTATTCCAAGATAAAGTCATAGATTTCCCAGTTTATGCCAGAAAGGGAATTTTTTGGAGCTGGAAGAACCAGTCTTTGTGGATACTAATTGTGTTATGATGTGATTTGTAATCTAGACAATTTACTGAGCTGCTGTGCTGCTTTTCTTTCATTTTCCTATATGAGATAACTTAAGGTGCATCTACATTCCTGACTAGTGCAGCACAAAGGAGGAAGCACAGGGGTTGACTTGGTGTGACCGGTGGTGAATCCAGGACCATATAATGACATTGTGCCTTTAGTGGCAAGGAGGTTTGTGCCAGATGCTGATTCTGGGTGCATACCATGTGCAAGTGGATCACTGCTAACTGAAGAACTTTGCATCTGTGTTGCAAATGCGTCGCTCTAGATAGCATCATGAGTGCAATTTCAACGTTGATTCCATCAAGAGGGAAGCATTTTTGGATGCACCACTGCTGTGTTTACGAATGTATCCTGAGTCACTTCAAGCAAAGACATGAGGCACATTTGCAAAGAATCACTTGTGTACTAATTGCAAATGTAAATGCACCTTTAATGGTTGGGGTTGATTTATTTGTTTGGTTTTTGATTTGGTCCCCTGGATCCAGGGGATCTCCTTATAACCACATAAGGGGTGAGAGGGGAAAGCATGCTCCTCCTGGGTAATAGTTTTTTTTTTATTATCTCTTTCATGACAGTTATTTCTAGAGCAGGAGTAAATTATAAACAATAGCAAGGCAGGAAGATCTATTTGAGGAACACAAATGGTATATACAAAGGCTATTTGAGAAAGCACAGCGAAGTGTTTAAATGGGTTATCCAGTGGAGCTGCTGAGGAGAAGGGTTTCAAGGTGACTGGTAGGCTCACCCATCCTCTTTTCCTGTTCAGACACTTGAATGTAATAAAGACTAAGACATGTTCTGTATAGTGGAACACAGGCGCACACAGTTTTGCATTATTTTTCAGTTTTTATTATTGTTGTTTCATAGCTTGAGCTAGAAAATTACCACCTGAAAAACTGTAATCAGAGACTGACGGAGCAAATTGAAGCCCTTCAGGATACATTGCAAGGTAAATGTGTTCACCTGGCATTGTAGCCTAATAACCACTTCAAGAGTGGAAATCAGCACTCCTGGGTTGTATTTTTAACTTTGTTAGAAATTAGCACTTGTGACAGTGAGCAAGCAGTAGAATTGCTCTATTCCTCAGTGGGTCCATTTTTAAGATGGAAATAACCTTACTTATCTGCCTTCAACCTTTAATTGGTTTCCCACCAGGGATTGAAGACAGACCCCTTTTTTTCCAGAGTCTGCTTTTGTCATTAAAATAAGCCACTGAGCTCCTGAATTAGAAGCAGTCATTGAAATACATAGCAAAGCTCTCCATTCACCTCAGTGGTGCAGGATAGGAGTCTCTGAGGTATTTCACTTTACCTCCACACATGGATTATCCTCACCCCCACAGAACCTCTGCTGACACGTGAGCTGAGTAACTGGGGGCTGTATGGGCCAAGGCAGCAGCTGTCTGGTCTGCCTTTAGAGGTTGGGTTCCTCTGTGCCATCAGGTCGGGTTGGAGAAAGCTGCTTACGGTGCTTGTGCTTTTTGCAGTTCTTGTTTGGTGGATAGGTGGAGAACTTCAGTATCCAGGGCTTAAAATCAGCACCATTAATCGCAACACATTTTGAAGAGGAAATTCTCTCTTAACCATTTTCTTCCTGTTTTTTTTAAACGAGCTTGGTTTGGTTACAATGAGATGAGCCAGTTTCCAGAACTTCACTGGGCATGCAGGCAGGAGGCATTTCTTTCCTGCAGAAGTCACTCTGGCATTCCTATCACTATCAGCAAGGGAATAGGGCAAAATTCCTTCTAAATCCCACCATGTTTCTGGATAAATGCTTTATGACTGGGTTTTTCTCATCCCCTCTGGCTCTGACTGTTTGCAAAAAGAGAATGGCTGGTAAGCTGCGTTAATAACCTGGTATTAAGTGTTCCCTGGATCCTGACTCTCTGGGCAGTAAACAGCTCTGCTCTCTCCTCATGTCCCCCACTAGTCTCACTGTGCCAGGCTGAATTCAGAGGCCTCTGCAGAGAGACAAATCTCTTCTTTCTTGCCATGCTAATAGTAATGGCTTCCTCTGCTTCACCTCCCATCACATGTAGGAAGCTGCAAAAAACCCCAATAATATTTAAAATGAACGGCATCTTTTCAGTCTATACTAATGATTTACTTCAGAGGCAGGGGAAAATGTGTGCCAGCATTATGTGTTAGGAATAGCTTTGTTAGAATTCGGTTCCTTGTGACTCAAGTGCCAAGGTCAGGTTCTCATGGTTGTCTTTTTCTCAGCTGTGTTTCCAAAAGCAGGTTTCCACCTCTCCACAATCAACAGTGATTTATTCTGCTTTTTGCCCTTCCCTCTGTACTTCGTGTCTTCAGTTTGTTTCTCCTTCCTCGCAAATGCCATTAGTGGTTAAGCAATGCCTGTCCAGTTTAATGTTCAGGCAGCATTTTCAGTGATAGCTGTGCAGTCACACTCACCCATATTTATGCGATTTCCAAAGCATCTTATGACTTGATTCTTTTCAGTCAGCCAATATAAATGCCAAGGTCAGTCAAAATCGTAAAGTGAAGTAACATCCTCTGCAATTTTAAGTTTTATCCACACTTTCTCATGCCCTAAAGCTGCTATTCAGCAGAACCTGTAGAACCGAGATAGTCTTTAAATCTAGTAAGTATGGAAAGGAAGAAAGAAGAATTATAAAGCATGGGTACTAAATAGACAAAAGAACAATGGAGGCAATCTAGGATCTATCTTTTGTGTCATCTTCTTATATAGCAACTGAAGGGGCAGAGAAAAAATAAGCAAAGAAAAGGAAGTTTTTACAGCAAAACCATGTAAGTAACTGTTAGAAAACTTGTTGACAAAAAGCACTGCTGGTTAATATAGCACAAAAGGATAGCAAAAAGCTCCAGGGAAATTCTTGAAAAGAGACTAGCCTCACTGATTGGTGTGATGGTGAAGAAGGTCTCCATACATATACTGGAAGCCTCATCTAGGAATGCGAAGAACCATACCAGTTTATTTGTCTTAAATCACCATAGGTCCATTGAAGTCAAAAGCCACACTAAGCAATTTTCTGGCCACTTGGATGGTTTTTGGCAAAGCCCGGTGTGGATAGGCGCGCTTCCTTCTCATGGCTATTTTAAGAGAAGAGACATAATTGTGGATAGGTAAAAGTAAAAACTGCTGTGTTGAGGTAGACTGAAAGCTTGCCTAGGCCACCAGTATCCTGTCTCCTGGTTGGCTGTGGGTGTTTCAGGAAAGAGTGTAGAAAATATTGCAAGTAGAGCTGTCCTGCTCTCCATGTACCCTTCCTGCTTCTGCTGTCAGAGTTTTAGGAAGTTCCTAAGATAGAACTTCTGTGTAAACTGTTATTTTTACCACTGATAAATTACTTTTTCTGGCCTAGCTTTTGGACACCACAGCATCCTATTTCCTTTTTTGTTTCAACCCCCGCCCCTTCCTTCTGTAAGTTTCAAACATGCTGCCTGATAATTTCATTAGGCAGCCCCTAATTCCACTTTTGTAAGAAACAGCAATTAATATTTTCCTATTAATCTTTTCTGTACTATTCCCAATTATAAATATAGAGCACTTCAGTTATAGCTGTGCCCAGCTGTCTCCTTTCCATTCTGTATAGTCCTAACCAAGCCAGGGTGCTATTGAAATACAACTGACATGAACAACTTACACTAGCAAGTAACGTTTTAGACAGCAAAGCATTTGAATGCCCTAACCATATGTTCTCTTCTGCTGTAGATATGACCAGCATTCCTCCTTTTGAATCTCTTTGGAGTTGTAATTTTCTGAAGCCCAGAGCATCACAGGCCTCTTTTGCTGAGAACATAGACCAGAAATCTGTGCTCTTTGCACCTGGTTTCAGACAGGTGTGTCAGACAGGATCTACCAAACGTGTCCTCTCTACAGCAAACATAGTCCTTGCCAATGACACCTTTACTGAGGATGAAGAGGCTAAATCTCTGCTTTCCCAGAGCACGCTGAAGCTCATGTCTGACCCATCAAGATGGAATCTCTCCACAGAGAAAGATGTATTTGCACACGTAAGTTCTGAACACAGGTTAGGGTGCTCTGATCCCACACCACTGGACCCTCCAGCTGAGGCCACGAGAATCCTTGAGGCTTTGACTTTCCAGTCATCTTTGGAAGGAAAACATAGTACTGTGAGCACCTTGAAACATGTGGCTTTGGATGGCACCCGCTTCTCTGATGATCTGTGTGCCAGGTTCCGCTCTCACCAGCTGGACTCTTCTTCTTCTGGAGAAATAATCAGCATGCTTGAGAGCCATCTCCAAACTGCAGAACCGCCCTTGGTTGTGTCAACATCAGCTGTTACAACCCATTCCTTCTGTCCAGGGAGGGAATGCAGCCTTGGCAGTAGTATGACCTTTCCAAAAATACGAACTCCTAGTACACCAAGAGACAGTATCCAGCTAGCCAAGAGACATTACAGCCAACCACAGGCAGGGACTAATTCTTTCCACCGTGTAATGAGCTTAGAAGCTAGCACCTTCCAGCCTGTAACAGACTCTCCGGTCTGCCATGGGCAAGTGAAGGAGACAGACATTGATGATGATGATGGAGTACTGGAGAAGATGGAGACAGAACATTGTTTGGTGAGGGAAGAAGCTGGATTGTGTGAGGAAATCAACCACTTATCTGCAGGGCAAAGAGAAGCTGTGAGTTCGGAGGTTGGCGTTCTTGACCCAGGAGGTAAACCTCCCACACCACCACTGCACAGATTTCCATCATGGGTAAGAGATGCAAAGACAACAGCCTGAGAAATGCTGTTTATCTTTGAGTAGCGCCCAGTAGTTAGGTTACAACAGTTCTTGGTCTCAAGCAGTTGTTTCCTGTGGACATCAATCACATTTCTGAACCACCTAGTCTGACAGTTCCAGATCATAGGATGTGCTCATTCCACTGACAATTTTTTTTTGTTCTTTTCTCTTTACAAGGAAAAAAAAAATCTGTGAAAGAAAATATTACTCATGAAACACAGGAATAAAAAGAAAGAGGTGCTGCATTGTGTTTTATGCTTATGGGTCATCAAAAGTTAATCTTTTGTTTAGCGTGTGTTTAGGATCGAAAAGTGAGTAATAAATGCGAGTAAATGGATCAGACCAGATAGTTTCAGGGTCAGAAAAAGCTGTGAATGCAGGAATAGATACATGGATTAGAACTCAGCATTCCTGTCTCATGGTATACTTCTGCTATCAGGAAAATTTTGTGAAAACCATTGGTAAAGTGAATATACATGTCCTATTGCTTACTTTACATGACAGAGAAGTCTGTTATTATCATTTTCAGTTACTTCTTAGTTCAGATGATTGGATCGTTTGCTAAAGTTTCAATCTAACTAATAAACTTGATGGAAATCAATGTAGTATCGAAAGAGATAATTCCGTTATTTTCTTTTGCTTTTTTAAAGGCAGAGGCAAATAAGTGGTTTATTGAAGGGGCAAAGTCAAGCACTTCTTGTTAATCCTTATGTTTTGTAATGTTGTTCTATGAAAACTTGACATTATTTGTGATCTTTGGCTGTGTCCTTTATGATACCAATTTAAACCCCAGTATAATCACAGCCATTTTTCCAAAATAATCTCTCTGCATTCAGTCCATAATATGAAACTGCGGTTTTCAAGGTGTCTGTTTTATTTGCTACAGAAGTCAGAAAGGTGTCATGAACAGTGTACTCACTTGGAACAAGGGAAATAGCTTGGAATAATTGGCTATTATTCCTTTCTCTGATCCAGAGTTCCCATGTAAGGTTCTTCTAGGCCCTTAAGCTAAATTTTTTGCAGGTGATTGTCAGCTCCACATACACCTTCTGAATATCTAACTTGAGTTTGACAAGTGAATTTGATTAGAGAAGCACTGAGCACTTCTCTACTGCAACTGTATTCAGTTGTTGTGGTTACAAACAATGATATATGATGCTAAATTCTCGAAGTCAGGTCTTCCGACCTGTTGAAATGGGTACCGCAAAGTTATTAGGTACTTCAAAGAACATATGTTTGCATTCCTCTTCTGGAAAATAGCAAAAGCACCCATTAATGTCCCTCCCAGGCTTTTAGTAAAATTTTTTGTTAATGTTTAGGAAGCATTGCAGTATTGTAGTCAGGAACAGCACAGGAAAAAATCCATTATTTTGTCTTCAAACCAGAGTCAAGTAAGCATATTCGAGTAGGGCAAATTTAAGTATATCAAACACTAAAGCATGAATAGAATATTAAATAGCAGCTTAATTAGTAAGAAATGTCCATTATGTGCCCTGAATAGGAGGTGTCTGGGGAAAAAATGCACGTAACATTTCATTAGAGACTAAATCACAACACATATACATACAGAAATACTAATTCTGTCATTTCTGGTTTTGGTGTACTTGACTCTGCAGTCTTAGGCACTCTCATGTGTATGTAGTGTGTGTATTATCTGATAGTGGTTGGTTGTATGCTTCAAGGAGCAGCAAGAGGATTCCTAGCTTTGATTTGTATCCATTTTAGACTGGTTGATGTCTTAGTCATAACATTGCATTTAGTTACAGATTTGAGTTCTCCCCTTGGAATTTTTATCAATTTATGAAGCACTGAGATCCTTTGAACTGGAGGCTCCATATGTTGTTGTAACTGAGACACAGGCTTATCGAGATCATTCCAGGCATTTCTTTCATTCCCATATCAAAGAATGGGAATCCTTTGCAGGTGGTGACTGAATAAGTTGTCCTGTTTTAGGGCTGTTCTTGATTCATTTTAATATATTGCTAACAAAATGGAAAAAACCCCCAGCTTTTTCCAAGCTGTGATATAGTTGTTTATTGATAATTGCATGTAGGTGTTCTCAGTAACATTTATAAGCCATGCATGTTGTGATTCAGCGAATTGCACACAGATGCAAATTTCCACTAATGGTCATTCACCCAATATCTGGTATAACAGAGCAATCTTTCTTAGGAAGCACTTTCTTCCTGCCCGCAGGTGTGATTGTGATGTGATTCTGTGACACGAGCATTTATTTTTGCAGGAATCATGTTTTTGTCTGACTATTGCTGTTCGTGGTATTATTGTTCCAGGAGAGTCGAATCTATGCTGTGGCCAAGTCTGGCATGAGGTTGTCTGAGGTGACCGCAGTGAGTGATACTTCCAGCTGCTGTAAGTTCTAGACAAGATCCATCCTTCGAGGGAGTTTACAGTGACAGTATGGGACTTGAGCTTCTGGCTATTCACATTTCTTCTTTTTTTTTTTCTGCCTGTTTTCAAAGTAAATTTGATTTTTGCAGATAGCCATGATAAATAAAGGAGGGGAGGAGGATACATCTGATCTCAGGGATGGTTGGTGCTGGGCTGTTTGAGCCCCCATATTCAGTGACATCTTCAGGGCCTCCATTGTCTCCTTCCTCACTTCCACTGATGCTGTTCTGCCTCTGCATGTCTGTACCCTGCTTTTAGTCTGTGATTCACCATCACCTTCCCCTGTTTTGGCTTCTACCTCTTTCGACATGGTGCACCAGGTTGCCATTGTACCTTGAAGAGCACAGGGTGGACAAGATGTCACAGGCTAAATGGAGGGAGTGTTGCAGCTGTCTCTTGGAGTTGTATGTAGTTAATAATACATCCCCTGGCCTTTCTGAGGCCAAACTGTCGGGAATGGCAGTCCTCCATTATTTGATGTTCCAAGAGATTACATAAGTTCTTACATGCATACAAGTACCTCTCTGTTAAAACCTCCTCCTGTTCACCAGTTTGCGTTATTTGCTGTCTTGCTGTCTCTTTCAATTTTTTCAGTTTCCAATTTCTCGCGTTCAACTTCTGGGCCATTTACCTGTCTCATCTACAGAAATGTCACAGTGCCAGTCTACACTACACTGAAGGGGGTAAGGAGTTACCTCACTTTTCCTCTTATGACAAGCATGGTCTAGAGCTGCCAGTAATTTGAGAGAGAATGGGAAGAAGCTGTACATTGAAGCAAAGAACATTAGAGAATGCTGGGAAGTACTAGACACTAGAAGAATGCGGAAGGAGTAGCAGATGATAAATATATCTAGGAATACAGAACATTGCAGAAGTTGCAAGGAAGAAGCAAGGAAGCTGCAGTGTGCACTATGAGACTGTAGAAACCTAGGGGTGATAGTGGCTATAGCCAAGAGAATGAAATGGAAGAAGGCTCTTGGGAGCTTGTGGGGAAGCATGGGGCTTGTGAAACAGTAGGAGGGTATAACCAGAGGAGACCCAAACAGATCAGACTAGAGAGTCCAGCTTGGAAGTTCTCAGACTAGAAAGGGAAGAAATGAGGAGCCCTGGGGACTGTAGTGGGCAAGGCAGTGAGAGAACGAAGTACCTGCGTTGATTGCTCTGTTTCCTTATTGAGCAGGGATTGTCCTGGGGAAACGCCTTCCTTACACGCTGACTATCCAGGTCTGTTTTCCAGAAAGCCACACAGATCAGCAACATGCCTTTCTTGGATGAGTCTTCAGGCTCTGACGATGACTGCGGCTCCCATGCCAGCTTCAGGACTTCTACTGCTGGATCTGAGAACAGGAAAGCCAGCATGCCAGGCAGTCCTCGTGCAGTGAAGAGAGGTAAAGTGGGAGTATTGCTACCGAGCAGCGTGAACTCTGTCCTCAGGAGTGAGGCAAGGTGTCCTGAACGGCATCATCAGTGACAGGCAAACGCTCAGCCTCAGTGATGCTAATAAGGAGTTCTCCCAGAACGTGTGCAGACATTGACAAATACTCAGCAGAAACCTGTCTGCTTAGGTGGGATTTTACTGTTAGTAGATTTCTATCCAGGCAATTGCTAAGCTAAGACTGTGGGAAGTATTGATGTCCCAAATTCATCACATACCCAGTGAACCCATCCATACCTTTTCTATGACTTCTCCTTGTAAGTAAGCTAGTACTGACATATTGAAAATGGTTTTTATCTTTGATAATTTCTTGACCAGTAAGCAAATCCTTCATATCTTCAAGAGGCATTGGGTAATTTGGGTCCTGGCTAGGACAATTTTTCTTGAGTGCTTGGAAGGTTAAACTGGATCCTTGAGTGGAAGTTTCATTACAAATGGTAGTCAATTAAATAGAATCCCATTTCATGTAGTCTTAACTTGTGTTATGATGTGTCTGTGCATTGCCATGGACCAGTGGTGGAAGATTCACAGAAAGCAAAGTCCCATTGCTGATGAGGGAGCCTTTTCTTTAGTTTGAATGAGGGGGGCTTGAGGCTTTACGATTGGTTGTTTCCAAGCTGAAAACAGTTTGTCTGTGATTTCGTTAACAAGTCTGTTGATTTATTTATTTAAAGGTTTTTAATCTCTTTTTATTCCGTAACAAATTTATTTCAGTGTTAGTATCACTCTCACTACTTGTCTTCCTAGGGAGGAAAAAAAAAGTCTTGGAAGTTTGGTTAGTGGGATTTGAGTTCCCAATGTCTGATCTGATCTGTTCTTGAATAAGAAAGCCTTAATGGTGAACTCAAAAACTTTTTCAGAGTGTGCAGTATTCAGTGCATGCTTCTGTCTTGCCATGATTCTTATTGTTTCCTTTATTTTGAACAGGGGTATCTATGTCTTCACTGAGTTCTGAGAGTGACTATGCCATCCCTCCTGATGCCTACTCCTTGGACGGTGACTATTCAGAGCCAGAACATAAGCTACAGCGAACATCTTCCTATTCCACTGACGGTGGAATCTGCGCTGTAAGTCTTGCTGCCTCGCAGTTGTGAAGGGACACACACAGGGTGCCCTGGTGACAGAAGA
>VWYH01001424.1:9374-29965 GCA_013399365.1 Pampusana beccarii
ACACTCGCCTGATGCAGCAAGGACTTATTCAAGGATATATTCAATAATTTATCACCCACCCAAATGAGGAGGTGAGGCACTCCCACTCCTGGGACATTTCCTTAGAAGGTGTAACCGTCTAAGGGGAGGACTCCCGGCTCAGCAGACCTGCTGCTCCAAGAAAACCACACAAGGGGAATCTTCTTCAGGAACCCCATTTTATAGTCTGATCACATCTGGCTGTGGGCCAGAAGCTTCTCGGCTTCTCTAGGCCCCCTCTTCTGCTAATGACCCTGGTCAACGACTCCGGGGTCCCACAAAGAGAGCCATTAACTGCCCCATTGAAGGCTCCTGTTCTGAGAGGGAGATGTGCAACTGCCACACCAGTTCTCAGGGCGTGGCAGGGGGGAAGTGCAACTGCCAAAAGAGAGAAGCTAAACTTTCTCAAGTTAATCCCTTCATAATATTATTCTTAAAATTACAAAATGAGTAGAGCTCAGATTATTAAACTTCTCCTCATTTCCAGACAGTAAATCGAACTTTCTTAATGCCCTCTTCACAAGTGTTCTTGTGTTGCTCTTGAATTTCCTCTCAGATGTATTGCAAGACCATTCTTTTATGCTAATGTACAAACCTGAAAGGAGCCGTGTGTCTAGACCAGTCTTGAGAATAATGTTACCTGTTGAGTAGCAGCTGTTCTGAAAACAAGACAGAGCCCAAATCCTCACAGCTGTGCCTGGTAGGAAGATGGGATAGAACAGACGTAAATTGAAGAAGGGAAGGTTCCAAACGGATATGGAGGGAATGGTGGAAATCATCATAAGGATGATTGAGCAGTTGCACAGGTTGGATAGAGAGGCTCTGCAGCTTCTCTTCATAATTGAAGAATTTCATGCCCCAACTGAATGAAGCCCTGAGTAACCTGAACTAAGCTCAAAACTGTGTTGTGAGTTGTCCTGGTTTTGTTTGAAACAAGACTAGTTCTATTCTAGTGAATATTCCTTTCAGCTAAGTTCTTCTAAGTAACTACACTCATTTTGGCTGCATATTTTCAGAAACTGTTCACTCCGCAGCTGACAACAGTAGCAATGGTATGCAAAAGAGCCCTAGGTTTAGACTTATTTTTATGGCAGCTGAGTTTACTGATAAATTTTTCACATCCGGTAAGTGAGAAGGGTGTATTTGCAAGGAGGGGCAGACAGAACAGGTGACTCTCATATACTGATAAGGATAATGGCCGAAACATTGTGGGAAAACCAGTTCATCCATCCTCAGCAGGTGATACATCCAGTACAGGGTGAACAGTGATATACATATCAACAACAAGCTAACAACCCACGGACAAGGCTGGCTGGCTGATACAGGAGGTGGGGGACATGCTGGAGGGCACATAGCTCCACCTTCTGATACATCCAGCATGGTACAAAAGGAAAAGCTGAGACCCTTCAACATGGCCCGAGACTTGTCAATCTTTCACAACCACCCCTTTCCCCCAGACTTTTTTCTCTTTCACAATAACACCTCTACAAAAGACCAACAGTTACGCAAACAGGCAATCTAGAGGGCTATAGAGACCCACCTTGTGCAAGCACTGACAGCACCTACCCACCATCCTGAGGACCACCGCGCCCACCAGTCTCATCGCAGGAACTGGACAAGACACTGCAGGACGCCACACATCACTGGATCTGACACTACGAACCCCATCATACACAAATTAGAGCCATAAGGATAGTGAAATCTTTCTCTCTCTTTTCTTGCTTTCTTATAGTTCTACTTTTTTTGCTTTCCCTTTTATAAGTAAGATGGTAACATAAGATTTACAAGCCTGCGTATGCTGCAAACTTTTTATGTTTACCAACTGAGCCTACAATAATGTAAATCCTTTTGCCACTGAATCATACATATTTTGGGCCAAGCTGCAAAATAAAAGCCTTTTGTTTGCGGACCTTAAGTACTGTGTGTACTGTTTTCCAACCGAATGAGACCCACAAACCTGAGTCACTTCTCTCCATGACTCATACTTGAGGGTGGGACGTGACAGTGACTAAAATTCACCAAGTATTCCATCCCATACACGTCATACACTGTATAAAAGTGGGAGATCATGAGGGTCTCGCCCTCTTAGACCATGGCCAGCATCTAAAGAGGACCCCAACTGTTGTGCCTGTGATCCTAGGCCTAGTTCCAGGCCCTGCATCCCTGAATCCAGTTCCTGTTTAGTGTGGCGTCCAGCCCAAGACTTCTGTGTGCCTGCCATGCAGCTACTGGTGTGACGCCAGCACACGGCTGCTGTGCTCTGCTGGGAAATTCGAGATTGGTTTTGTATATTTTGTATTATCTTCTGTATTTATTAGTAGCATTAGTAAAGCATTTTTAACTTTTCCAACTTGTAAGTCTCTCTCCCTTTTCTTCCTATTACCTTTATTTTCTGTGGAGGATAGGGAGTTAACAGAGAGCATCTGCCACAGTTTATTATGACCCTGCAGTAAACGGTGTCATGCGTAGAGGTTGCAATAGAGACCTCCTGAGGTTTCTTCCAGTCTGAATGGTCTAGGAATTGTTCTGTCTCCGTATGTCAGACTTTACTGCTTCTATGAGAGTTACACTGAGGTGCTGGTTACCATGTGAAAAGGGGGGCAGTGAATGGGGGAGTGAAAAGGTAAAAACAGATATGAGAAACTTCTGAAGTGCAAATGAAGTCTCTCAAATTCAACACCAAAGAAGTTTGCTACTGGTATTTCCACTGACCCCTAATTGCTCCTCTCTCTGTTCTAGTAAACTAATTTATACTCTTTGTTCAGCGCATCACCCCACGTTCCCTCAAGCTAAAAGTTAAAACATACAGGTTAAGATCATGCTGCAGCAGGAAGATCTGCATTCATAGTGTTTGGGTGGGAGAGTATAAACTTAATTGGCCACAAATTTTTAGGGAGTGATAGAAATTAGAGGGTAGAGTTGTTAAGCAAGGGTTGTGTTTCCCTCCCTCGCCAATATATTCACTTCCCTTGGACAGAAAGGCTCTGCTGCAAGGGATACATAACACATTTGGAAAACAGACAAGTAAAAAACTGTTTATTCCATTCAATGAAGTATTTGAAGTCTTTAAAATCTCCATCAGCTTTCAGCCTACCAATATGTTTTCTGTCTGATAATAACTTGTTCCAAGTTGAATTACCATGGTTGACTGCACCCTATCACACCTTTGGATTAAGAAAGCAGAGCTTAGAAGTATTTGTGAAGTATTTCTTGATTATTCACAGGTTAGCTCCTGGCTGAAGTAGGCTGCAGTAGAACAGCAAGTTCACCCCTGTATGTAGCAAAAGCTCTGAACCATGGTTCAGGAAATTGACCCTCGGAGATTATAATGACCTTCAAACTGCTGCTACATCACTGAAGTGAGTTTTTTGGAGAATGTGATGATAAGCCTCTGGATCACCAGCTGCTATTATGTCAACACCTTTGATAAGCACTCATGAAGAACACGTATGAAATTATTTCAAAAGCTAGTATTTCAGAGCAAGAACAATAACAAAAAATTGTTCTTCAGGATGCATCAGTTTTTGTTGCCAGCATACATCCTCTCATTTGTAGGAATACTTACAGAACAATAAAAAAGGGTAATGCTTCGGATTTATGAACAATTACAGGAAAGTGCTTGCAAAAATAAATTTCTGTATTACTACTATTTGCATATTATCGTTGTTACTGTTGCCATTAATAGACTATTATTGTAGGAGTCCTTAAGTACAATAGTTAGAAACAAAGCATTAATTGTATTTGGAACTGTACAAATACAGAATAGGAATAAAAATACGTCCCTGTATCGTAAAACAGTTATTGTTGTGTGGACTGAAGACTTAGAATCATAGGATAGTTTGCATTGGAAGGGATCTTCAAAAGTCATCTAATCCACCCCCCCTGCAATAAGCCCAGATATCTTCCACTAGATCAGGTTGCTCAGAGCCCCATCCAGCCTGGCCTTGAATCTGTCCAGGGATGGGGCATCAACCACCTCTCTGGGCAACCTGTTCCAGTCTTTTATTACTCTCATTGTAAAAAAATTCTTGCTCATGTCTAGCCTGAATTTACCGTCTTTTAGTTTAAAACCATTATCCTTTGTCCTATTGTAAGAAGCCCTGCTAAAAAGCCTGTCTTCACCTTCCTTAAAAGCCTCTTTTAACTACTGAAAAGCTGCAATAAGGTGTCCATGGAGTCTTCTCTTCTTCAGGCATAGCAATCCAAACTCTCTCAGCCTCTCCTCATAGGAGAAGTGTTCAAACCCTCTGATCATTTTTGTGGCCTTCCTCTAGACCCTCTCCAACAGGTCCGTGTCATTCCTATACTGAGGATTCCGGACCTGGATGTAGTATTCCAGGTGGGGTTGCACCAGAACAGAGTAGAAGAGCAGAATCACCTCTCTTGACCTTCTGACTGTGCTCCTTTTGATGCAGCCCAAAATATGGTTGGCCTTCTGGGCTGAAAGCACACATTGCCAGCTCATGCCAGTCTTTCATCAACCAACACCCTGAAGTCTTTTTCTGCAGGGCTGCTCTCAATCTCTTCAATCTCCCAACTTGTATTGATATGGGAGGTTGCCCTGACCCAGGTGCAGGACCTTGCACTTGGCCTTGTTCAACCTCATGAGGTTTGCATGGGCCCACTTCTTTAACTTTTCCAGGTCCCTCTGGATGGTATTCCATCCCTCAGGCATGTCAATTGCACCACTCACTTTGGTGTCACCCACAAACTTGCTGAGGGTACACTTGATCTCACTGTCTGTGTTATTGATTAAGGTATTAAATAGTACTGATCCCCATACGGACCCCTGAGGGACACCATTTGTCAACAGTGTCCGTCCAGACATTGAGCCATTGATCACTACTCTCTGGATGCGACCATCCAGCCAATTCCTCATCCATTGAAAAGTCCACCCATCAAATCCTTTGTCCATTGACATAGTTACTTCATTGTAGAAGGCCACTCAATTGTTCAGGCAGGACTTGCCCTTGGTGAAGCCATGCTGACTGTCCTGAATCACCTCCCTGTCTTCCACGTGCTGTAGCATTAGATTCTAGGAGGATCTGCTCCATGGTCTTACCAGGCACAGATGTGACGCTACTCTTTCCAAAATGGGTGTGTTGTTTCTCTGTTTCCAGTCACCAGGGACTTCAGCTGATGGCCATGACTTCTCAGATATTAAGGAAAGTGTCTTGGCAACTATATCAGTCAATTCCCCCCAGAATCTGGGATGCACCTCATCAATTCTCATAGATTTACATAGATTCTTCAAGTGGTCATGAACCTGCTCTTCACTTACAATGAGATGGACTTTGCTCCCCCAGTCCCCCTCTTGCTGTTCATCCACTCAAGAAGTGCAGGAAGAGAGCTTGCCAGCGAAGACTGAGGAAAATAAGTTGTTGAGTACCTCAGCCTTCTCCTTGTGTACTAGTTTGCCAATCTTGCTCATCAAGGGGATAGGCTTTCTTTGACCTTCGTTTTCTGATTGACATACTTGTAGAAGGCCTTCTTGTTATTCTTTCATCCCTTGCCAGGTTCAGTTCCAGCCAAGCCTTGGCCTTCCTGACCCCATCTCTGCATAACTAGGCAGTGTCCCTACAATCTTCCCAGGCTACTTGTCCATGTTTCCGCTGCCTGTTCATTTCCTTCTTGCCCTGTAGTTTGACCAGCAGGTCTAGACTCAGCTATGTCAGCCTCTTGCCTTCCTGCTTAATTTTTTTACACCTGCAAACCATAAGCTCTTGTGCTCTGTTGAAAGCATTCTTAAAGATCTATAAGCTCTATTCTGCTCACTTGTTCCTGAGGGCAGTTTCCCAGGGGGTCCTGTTGACTAACTCTTTGAAGAGCTGGAAGTTTGCTCTCCTAAAATTCAGGGTCCTGACTTTACTCTTCACCTGTCCCGCATCCCTCAGGACTGAGAACTCCACAAGCATGTTATCACTGCAGCCCCAGCTGCTTCCAATCTTGATGTTACTGACTAGGTCATCTACATTAGTGACTGTCAGGTCCAGTATGTATTCCCCTTGGTAGTGCTCTCTATTACCTGACTTAGGAAGTTGTCCTCAATGCACTCAATTCACTTGAGACATGACGCTCAGTGTCTCTTTCTCACAGTTTTAATTTCTTGTTTGAGTTTAGTTTCTACATATTAGAGGTGATTTTCCAGTCTTCACGCTGGATAATTTCAAAATATTTATTTTCAATATAATCAGTTTGTTGTGAAATAATTTATTTTGTTGCTCTTTCTGAGTTGCACTATATTTTTCTCTTTCTCATCCTCTCCTACTTCATTTCTTTTCATGGCTTGTTTAACATATTTCTGTTCCACTATCAAATTTACTGGTTTTAATCCCATCCTTTCTGATTTTCTTCAGAGGTTATTCCTTCCCTACTTCATGGCATGTAACAAAAAGCTATTTCCACATATTTTCTTAATGCAACAATCCACATTCTAAAAAATACCTACTATATGATTATCATTATCAATTTACCTGTAAGCATGTAATTTTTAATCTGCTGTTGTCTACTAGTATTCTAATAGTAGATGATGTCCTAAATATTGTATTATTTTCTAAACTTCTTCTATTTCCTTGACTTGTCCTTTTGAATAAATTACTGATACCTAATCAGCTCTTTGACTGAAAAATGCTAAGCACTTCTACATTGCTAAATTGGATCTCCAGTTGTCTTTTGTCTGTAACTTAAATTAATTTTTCCTGTAATATATAGGACATAATATTACTTCTTCCTAGTTTTGTGAATTTTAAAGTGAAATAAGTAAAGTCTTATTTCTCTTCTGTTTTTAGATGAGAAAAAAGTTTACATACCACATAAATATAGAAGTACAATATATAAATTTAAATGCCTCTTTTATTTTGCTTAGTCATATTTTTAATATCAATTTAAAGATTTCATCAGGAGGCAGAAAAGGTCCAACAGACTGAAATCTTATATATGGTAGTGACAAGTAATGAAATGGCTATACCTCCTCTGTTCTATCCTTGAAGCAATTTCTGTTCAATATCTATTGAGATGGCATGTTAATTTTGTTGTTTGAAATTTGCTGAAATATGATATTCCATGAAAGTGTCTTTTAATAGGATTTATATGGGCTGGGGCCAGAGGTATGAACACATCTTATTAGTATTGTATGTATGTACACGTATAGTTTTTAAATTACACAATGTAGAAAAACAGTATTCAGAGTTCAGGTTACTTCAAGTTCTGTTGTTTTACATTACTATTTTTAAAACCCATATCAAATACAGTCTTTTTTATTTACATATTTGTTCCACTGTCTCTAAATGCATTTCCCCTGCACTTGAAATATGTGTCTATATAACTATATGTACTAGTTTTTGTTCCTACTTTTGTGTTTCATAGATTTTTTAATATTTGTATTTATGTTTATACATACCTCAAAACCTTTCAAAACCTTTTGTTTTGTTTTTTGTCAAAACCTTTTTTTTTTTTTNAATCCTTTTTTTTTTTTTTTTTTAAAGTATTACTGTTGCTTCTCCTAACAAAATAAAGGAAACACCACTTTGAAAGCTGACATTCGTACTAAATCCATACTCTTATAATTTATTACCCACATGTTAGATTTATCAAAAAACACTGAAAATTGTTTCTGGAACTGTGCTTTCTCTTGCTGTTTACACCCACCTTTCGTGTAGGAAAGTTCTGCTTTTCTCAATGGTATCAAGCAAAACCAAATAAACAAACAAAAAACCAAGACCAACCAACCAAACAAAACAAAACCAAAAAGGAACATGATTTTTTTGGTACTTAAATTTTCTTGGTTTACGGCACATTGGGTTGTACCCTAATGGGTCAAAAATCAAAGAAGACAAAGAAATAATTCCGCAGGTTGAGAGACACCAGAATGTTCTAATAGCTTGTGCAGGTTACCTGCTTTTCTGTTGCATACATGCTACATTATTCATTACCAAACACTGTTGATTTATCTGTCTTGAGGCTTTTCAGAAGCTACTCCTCTCCCTCCTCTCTCCAATGTAACTCCAGGTACACCAAGGTGGATTCTGTTCTGTGCCTTTTTTTACTTATGGTGTGAAGTTCAAATTGAACAAGTATTATACACTTAATGTAAATGGATTAAGTATAGGTATACTAACTGTGACATCAAGAACTAATCACAAACTTAATGTATTCAATGCTTCTCAATTCATATAAAGAAAATTGTTTGAGCCTTCACTGCAAAGCAACTTTTGAGTTCATAACCAGAAATTATTATATAATTTTGATAATTCAAGACCTTAAAGAATCACTGTATCGAGCATATCACATTACTTCTGAGAAACAATCATTCTGTCTGGAATGCACATTTTTACTACTTCTTTAGCCTAACGTTTAAGCAAATTATTAGTGATTCAGGGATATAGCAATCAAACTGATGTCCATTTATTTGATTCCAGAGTGTGCAGGTGATTCATGTAATCATCTTAACCCACGATCTTCAATTTATGCTGTACTGTCTTAGCTATACTCTTCCTAATTCTTTCTAAAGACCTTTCATCCTTGCAGTTATGTCCTGGGATTTTCTCCTGTCTCAAGGGATAATGCCCTCAAAATTATTGTAATGTAGGCCTTTCCGCATAGTATGTGAGCATCAAAGTTTCAGCACATGTCACCCTAACACCTCAGACTCATTCTATCATTTACTTTTCAAGAGGATAACGTGTAAGGAAACTTGCCTGTATTAAATAAGTGACAGAACACTACCACATTTTGAACAACTTTTCTTTATTATATGAATGCCAAGACTGAAAACAAATTACACACCAAATCATCCTTCTCTCAAAATCTGCCAGTATTATTATCCTTGTTCCCCTGCCATCTGCTGTCCCCATAGTCCTTGGCATGCAGGATGGCATGATGACTGGGAGACCAGAGACATAAGAAGAGAAAAGGGTCTTCACAGTTCCAGGTGCAACTCCAGGATGGCAGGCAGCACTATGCCCTAACACAATGCACCCTCCTTAAATGGGATGCCAGCCCCCTCACAAGTGGAAAATGCATATACAACTGGTACATGGGAGATATCTGCAAGTAAAAGAGCTAAGCGCATCCATTGGGAATAGGAGTGGCACAAGCTCCCCAAGGCTCTAGGTTTCTTTTTTAGTAGGAGACACTGAAGGACACAGCAAACGAGGGAAGGTTCGACATCAGTGCCGACTAGACCTGAAAAGTAATCTGTGATGCAAATATGGAATTGGCTTTGACAACTACCTCAAGGCAGCTCAATCCTAATAGTGTGGCTACTTGAGATGCAGGAATAGCTTCTGATCCCAGGAATTATACAAACCTTAACGCTATGGGTTAAAGAAGTTGTGATCCCTCATTCCTCTTCCTGTTTCAGAATATATGGATTTTCTCTGGGTTCTGTAACGTAAGGGTATCTCTGCGTATGGTGATGAGACATATTTAGTATTATTAGGAATTAATAATTTTCAGAGGAAATGTAAACCTTACAGTTGTATACTTAGAGGTATATTTCTATTACCTGCAGACATGAGAGGCTGGGAAGTTGTGACAATCAGGTGGCAGGGAAAAAAGGCACTTGTTTTTTTGTGCCTTACACTTTGAGAGTGGCTGCCCATCACTGAGAATACTGTGTGCTGGGCTCATTTTCTGTAGTTTGAATAGAGTAATATTTTCTTGGTTAAGATCCAAGCCTGTATTCACTTGTTTTCTTGTAATTATTCAGAATGACTAATTACACCGTGAATGTAGCTACAGGTTGTGTTGTTACTAGTGACAGGAGATGCATAGCATCTTGGAGCCCTCACTTTGGAATCTCTTCAATACCTCCGCAGCAATGCCGTACGTGGTACATGACATCCCCTATATTTACAGCAAGATTCAATGGTCAGTGGTGTAAATAGTTCTTTGATACAAGCCTAAGACTCTCTTCTAGTTTCAGGACAGATATAATCCCCTCTGCTCTTCAGGAAAATAAGACTATCTGGAGTTATCTATTGCTGCAAGCTCCTTTTCCTCAAAGTTCTGTGCTGCATTGGTATTTGAAAATATAACTAAAATGTTGAACATTATTTGTAACTTTTTTCCCCATAACTTCTTGTGTGCTTACTGATATATTTACAAATATTTACAAAGGGTAAGTGAAGTTTCAGATCTCTCATCTTTAATTATATGAACAGGTCATTTAAGTGCATTGTATGACCTCGTGTTACTGAAGGCTCAGGTCTTGTTTCCTATGGCTTTATTTTCTGTTGGCACTCTGGGGAGCATGACAACAATGTAATCAAGTGTGTAATATATACATTATGCATATTGGAGAAAGCGAAGTTCCTGCTTAAGAAAGTGAGCAGCCTGTAGTCAGGTGCTGGTCTTTACTTCTTTAAGAATTTATTCATTTTGCCAAAAAATCGGAAGAGATTTTCTTGCAGTTAGAGTGCAAATCAAACTGTTCATGCTTTTCAAGGGTCATGGCTATGTTACTGACCTGCAGTTAACGTTGAGGCCTTTCCCCTGGGCTACTGAGGCAACGGTGGACTCTCCAGCTGACTAACTTCATTGCCTTAGAATTAGGATCCTGATATGCTCTGAGGCTCAGATAAATTTATTGCTGTGTTAAGTAAAACCAGTACCACACTTGGACAAGAGTGATCATTAGAGAGATTTAGGGGTAAAACCATCAACTTCATTTTAAAAATATGTAGAAATTCTTAGCCCCTTCAAGAGATTATCTAAGCTACATCTTCAACATTGTGCCATACAGCACAACTTTCCTTCTTGTCCTCCTTTGGTTTATGCATTAGATACTTCTGAATGCCAGTCTGTGTGCAGCACAACAACCTGGTACCAGCTAAGTCATTGTTATTATGATGAAGAGCTGCTTAAGGTATCATCTAGTACCTCCTCATATTTGTGTGCAGATACTGTGCACAGATATACAGTGTGCTGAGTCTGAAAGCTGTAGAATACAGTATTCACTCTTCAGTTACACCAGGGCAACAGGTATATGACAGCCAGAAGTGCAGTACAAATGTTCAGCATGCTTAATTCCAAGGCCTCTCTCAGGTGTGACAGGCTTGGGTCTGCAATGTGTTTGGTGAAATAGTTAAGGATTTCTTCCTTAGAAAACCAGTGAGGGACCTTCCCCTCCTTTTCTCTTAATTTGATAATCTCTATATTTTCTAGCCTGTGAAGAATGCTCATAATCTGAGCTGGTACCTCTTGCTTTTTTCTTGTTGTTTGTGGGATTTAATTTTCTCTTATGTTTCCCTCTTTGGCTAGAGAAGGCACATGCTTTTTGTAATGTGAGGAACAGATCAAAATCTTGATGCTTGTGAAAGGTGCTGAGCTACTAGGAATCCTAAACTGCAGTAGAAGCTCTCACTGTTTAATTTCATTTTACCTGGAAACTTGATGATCAAAAAAATGTCAGCATAATTCAAGAGTTTTCATTTAAATTATTATTCCATTTTGGTAAACAAAAATTCAGTAAACATACTTCAAATATATGTCCCATGTATATGAACTAAGGTGTACTAAAGGTAGCTTACTTCACCATGTCTGTTAGTTCACCTAGAATTTACTTTGAATTTATCTAAACATTTTTTCAGTAATTACTAGCTCACAAACCACAGAACAGGATTGTACCATAGTAGAGGTCAGTCTTCTGAATAAGATGTTCTTGCTTCAATGTATATAAACTTCCTAAAACGGAGTCATGTATTTGTCCAGCAAAACAGATTCTGTATTAAAAGATGGTTTAAAATGAAATGCGTTAATATTCAGAATAACATTTTTAAAGTTTTCTGTCAGACTCACGAAAGTAAACAATGAAAACTACATGGTTTTAGATAAAGTCTTTGAGTTGCTCCTTTAAGTAAGTTAAGAGGTGGGCTTTCAATAATAACGTATTATCTAAGTCACCTTGCTGTTCATATCAATTGTTTCCCACCTAAGATGAAAAACACAGTTCATAACGAAAACTTTGCTGGTTGCCTCCAGAGTTAAGCATTTTTTGAAGATCATTGTGAACTTTAAGGATCCCATAAGTCTAATTGAGTTTAGTGATATATAATAATTCTAGAAGACTTTGAAAGAGTAAGTATACTCAAAACAGTCATTGTTTTAATACCACTAGTGAATTCTGCTCTGTATTGAGAAAATTACTTTGGTAAAATTGTTGTTCTGTAAATGAGATACATGAAATAAAATAGCAATTTGTATTATCTGTACTAGATAAAACTTGAAAACTGAAACAAACAGTTTTAGATCTACTAGTGTCTTCTAACCTTTATGCTTAATTTTAACTGCTTGGACCTGAAAAAAAAAATAAACAAAATAAAACAAAATGAAACAAAACAACGAAAACCTAAACGTCTAAGTTTTACCCACATATGTAAATTCAGCTTTAAACTCAATTCTGTCTTGACTAAATAAACACACCAGAAAAATAACATAATGAATTTTTGCATTGGATTTCAGTGTTTAAAACGTGCATTTTTTTAATAAATAGTTGTTCTATAATAGTGCAAATCTATTTTTTTTCTCTCCTTTAAAATTACACATTTTTATGATAATTTGCTTTGAAATCTGAATATCTTTAAGTTTCTTTTCCTGAGTTTCAAAGGGGTGTAACACTGAGATTTAATTTGTTCATTCCCTGCCTGTCTAGTTTAATGCCAGGGTGTTTCCAGATGGATTTTTCTCTAGATTCAAACTGTTTAGGAACTTAGTGTCTGAATCCACAGTGAGTGAAAACCTCAGGACTGTGTGACTATGTAGATGGACTAAAAATGGGAAATTGCCTGATTAGTGCAGAGTCACTACACAGAAAAACAAAAAAACAAGCAAGCAAACAAACAAAACTCACACAACAGAAAAACAAACAAGTAAACACCACACCAATTATGAATGGAAGCAACAATCTCAATTATTTTCAAATATTGTTTCTGGGGTATTTACTTTTCCATTTTCTTCGTATTTTTGCATTAAATATGAAATAAAACTGCATTTGAGTCAGAGAAAGATTGTGATTTCATTTGCCAGGTAAGGCAGCATGAAAAATCACATTTCTGCATAAAGATTAAATATTGTAAAATGCTTTAATGCTTGTAACAAAATGTGAATAATGAATTGAAGTAGAGATTTTTCTCTCAGTGTTTAATAATTCATTCTGAATTGTAAAAAGAGTTATTCTTTCTGTTGAAACATATGGGGCTATGCTATGGTAGTACTCTCGATTTACTATCTGTGCCCTACAGATCTACCAGGAAAATCTTTTACTTTAATATAGGCATAAATTCAATGAACCTTGGAAGGCTCAGGTCAGAAAAGGAAATAGAAAAGCACGGAGGTTTCCTCCTGAAGGAAATTTACAGTGACAATACCAACACTCTCATCTGTGTCCTCTAAGCAACACCCAGATTCTTGCACATTGAGGTGAAGAAAATTCCTACAGAGTTCATAACATTCAGATAATATGCATTATTTACACAAGTTCCTATACCTTATTATTGTTGTTACTATTATGCAGGACATTTATGAAGTTGAGTATTTAGATAGAGAGGAGTAAGAATACTGTAATCATACAGATATTTTAGGGATCTGTGGAATACACACTCTACGAACAACAGAAACATTCTTAAGAAGTTGCTGTAGGTATGCTTTAGCCCCTGTAATGGACAATGTAAGAAAATTTGAGCTATCAGGGCCACATTCAAATCTGATCCTTACCTCATCTGCTTTGAGTGACCTCCTAGAGGTGTAATGTAGCTCACTGACAATTAGACCCCTACAATGCAAGAAGGTTTGGAACAGATGGGCAAGCAGGATGTGCCTATGAAGCTCAGAGAATAATGCAGGGTGTGACTGACCACAGCTGTTGCAAAGAAGCTGGCTTTATTTATCTCAACATAAATGCTCTGAAGAGTGACCTTTCTTTTAGGTAAACAGCTATGTCAGTTACTTACATCTATATTGTGTTACAGAATATATTTTTTGTATCACTCCCCTAAATCTGAAATCCAGTGTACCATCAACTGTCTTTAAAAAAGGTCATTAATAATTTCACCCTCCACAGTTGGATTATCTGTAAGAATCTGGTCAGGGAGTACTGGACTCTGACATCTGTTATATCTACTGAAACATACCACATCTGAATTCCCATCCCACTCCTCTGAGGCTTATTCTGTTATTTATTTTTTGTTCTTTTCTTTCTGATTTTTTTTTCCCCAGTTTCTCTCTCAGTTTTGTGGGAAAGAGCAAGTTAATACCAGCAAGCTATCAAGTGAAGGCAGTATTCAACCTGAATGGATATTTTGACTTTTATTAGTTTTCCTCTGTCAGTTCTAAGCAGTCTAACAAACATGGATTTTTTTTCTGTAGAAACTTGTTTTGAAAGCAAAACAAAATTAGCAAATAGGCACCTCACTCCTCCCCACCCCGTTTTGAAAGAGTTTCTTGAAAGCCATTTTTCATTGTGTTAATAGCAAGGGGTGTCTCAGGAAAATATTGGACCAGTGCTTAATTTCTATGACCACATGACTAACAGGGACAAAATAAAAGAGAAGGCATTAATTGCTTTTTTTCCTCTCAGTCTTTATTAATAGTGGTAGAACATGGGCTGCCTGGTCCCCTGAGTTGAAGGACCATGACTGTGTGAACAAAGACTTCCCATTTGTGGACACTGAAATAATAAGGTACCAGTTGCAACAGCTAAACATACTTAAGTCCATGGGGTCTGGTGGAATCCATCCCAGAATACTGAAGGAGATAGAAAATGTTGCAGAAGAACCCCTCTCGATCGTTTATCAACGGATTTGGGAGTCTGGGGAGGCCCCTGCTGACTGGAAACTAGCCAACACTATTCCAGTTTACAAGAAGGGCATGAGGGAAGACCCAAGAAACTGCAGACCTGTTAGTCAAACCTCAGTACCTGGAAAAAATCTGGAAAAGATCATACTGGTTGCTATTGAAAGACATTAAAGAACAATGCAATCATCAGGCACCAGCAACATGGGTTCACAATAGGAAAGTCCTATCTACTTAATATATCATTCTATGACAGGGTGACCCACCTAGGGATGAAGGAAAGGCGGCAGATGTTGGTTTTCTGGGTTTTAGAAAGGCTTTTGATACTGTCCCTCACAGCAAACTTCTGGACAAGTTGTCCAGCTGTGGAGTGAGTAGGTACATGGTGAACTGGGTGCTGAACTGGTGTACAGCAGGGCTGAAAGTACTGTAGTGAATGGGGCTACACCTGCTTGGCAGCGAGTCACAAGTGATATTCCTCAAGGGTCAGTTCTAGGGCCAGTTCTGTTCAATATTATTATCAGTGATCTGGAGACAGCAGTTGAATGCACCGTTAGTAAGATTGCTGATGATAATAAGCTGTCTGGTGCTGTTGACTCTCTTGAGAGACAAGAGGCCTTGACAAGGGATCTAGATAGATTAGAGCATCAGACAATCATCAATGGCATGAAATTTCACAAGAGCAAATATTGAACTTTGGACCTGGGATGGAGTGACACTGGAACAAAAATTGGGAGCGGAGTGCTTAGAGAGCAGCCCTGCAAAAAGGTACCTGGAGGTGCTGGCGGACAGTAAGCTTGGTATGAGTCAGCAGTGTGCACTGACAGCTGAGGGGGCAAACTACATCTTGGGGTGCACCAAACACAGCATAGCCAGATGGTCAAAATAGGTGATTATCCCACGGTATTCAGCCTTGATATGGCCTCACCTGGAGTACTGTGTGCAGTTCTAGGCCTCACAATTTAAGAAGGATGTGAAGGTACTTGAATGTCTCCAGAGGAAAGCAACACAGCTGGTGGAAGGGCTGGAAGACATGTCCTGTAAAGAGCAGCTAAGGATTTGGGTTTGTCTAGTTTGGAGAAAAAGAAGCTGGGAAGCTGAGAGCCTCATTGCTCTCTGTAGCTTCCTAAGGAGGCAAAGTAGAGAGGGAGCTGTTGTTCTCTTCTTCCTGGTATCCAGTGACAGAGTATGTGGGAATGGCTCAAAGCTGCTCCAGAGGAGGTTTAGACTGGATATTGTGAAGCATTTCTTTACCAAGAGGGTGATGAAACACCAGGAGAGGCTTCCTAGAGTCAATGGCCCAAGCCTGTCAGTGTTTAAGAAGCATTTGGACAACGTCCTTAACAATGTACTTTAACTTTTGGCTAGCCCTGAAGTGGATTAGATGGTTGTTATAGGTGTCTTCCGACTAAAATATTCTATTCTAATCTACTCTACTCCTATTCTATTCTATTCTATTCTATTCTATTCTATTCTATTCTATTCTATTCTATTTTATTCTATTCTATTCTATTATATTCTATTCTATTCCATTCCGTTCAGTTCCGTNCCTCACAACGGGAGGAGGAAGGGTAGCCACTGATCTCTTCTCTCTAGTGACCAATGACAGAATCCAAGGGGATGGCAGGAAGATATGCCAGGGGAGGTTTAGGTTGGACATTACAAAACCATTCTTGACCCAGAGGGTAGTGGAGCACTGGAAGAAGCTCCTCATGGCCCCAAGCCTGACAGTATTGAAGACTGGACAATGCCTTCAGACACACGGTGTGAACTGTGGAATTGTCATATACAGGGACAGGAGTTGGAACTGATGATCCTTGTGGGTTCCTTCCAACTCAGGGCATTCTATGATTCTATGATTTTCTCTTGAAATAAATTAACGTGGGATCTCAATATCTGTTTTAGTTGTTTAATAATTTAAATAAATATTAATTTATGTTAAACACCTGCTGGACAGCACTTCACATGCTTTCATCACAGGATCTGAAATTCTTTAAATTAAATCTTCCTCAGAAAGGATCTTTTGCAGTTTCACTAGGTAGTTGCTAAGAAGTTATATTCTGGTACATGTAAGAGAAAAATGCTTCATATATTTTTAGTGCCTCCAAACAGCTTTAAAAGAAGTTTAATAAAGATGTTGGGAGTCGGTTTAGATTGTTCTTTTTTCTGATTAATCTCAGATTGCAGCATACTGTTTAAATTATTTTTTCTTTTCATAGACACTGATATAAAAATAGAATATCTTGCTTTCTTGACATTAGATCAAGAGGAATAAACGTATTCAAGTTTTTGAAAAGCTGTTCAGTGCGAGTGTATTGAATTCAAAATGTGATGCGTGACGGATTTTCCTTTATTACCACTACAAAATCTTAATGTTGCTATGTAAATCTCTGGGACACGTGTCTTTATATTTTTTGTTGTTGTGAATGCAGCTAGCTTTTGGAGTACAAGGCAGGTAACCTGTAATATTGGGTGCTAAATAACAAGATTGTTCTCTGAGCTCTCTTGGCTGTCGAAGAGCTAGTTCAATGCTGCATTCCTTAAAGTGCACCCCAGGCCTTGGACTGCTGATGTAAAGAAAGGAGTGAGGTCTCATACTCTGATTTTGCTAAAAAATATAAGCCTGTGAAACAGCCAGTGTTCCTCTACAGTCTTCCATTGTTTAGGATTCTATGTTGATGGCATATACACTTTAATTTCCCTATACTTACCTATAGAAGGCTAAGCCAGAATCTCACCCTATGTAACCATATGACAAATCCATCCAATTAGAGTAAATAAAAAGTTGAAATACATAGTCAAAGAGACTAATTGTTGTATTTCAAGTAAGTTAAAAATGTAAAAAATAGCTTGACAGGACAAAGGCTTTTGTGACACTCTCATATTTTATTTTCAGTTTTTTAAAGGCTATTTGCTGATTTGTGTTAAATGACTGTGTTCAGACCCCTAAATAGTGCCCGTTTCTTCCTGGGCATCTCTTTTCAACTGTATTCCACAGATCTGCTTAAGTTCTCTTGCGTGAATTTTAAGTAGTTTCCTCTTTCTGACATTGTTTTTTATTAACTTTTTCTATGTATATCATCTTCTCCACTTCACACACTTGAGAAACCTAAAAATACACAGATCTCTTAAATTTTTATTGATACTCTCAAGCATCCTTTTGTATATATATGAACTTGCTCAGAATGTGTGGCAATATTTTGGTTTTTAACAAGCTTCAAGGAAGTGAGACAAAATTTCAGTACAGCTCTACCAGACATGACGTCCTATTACTTTTGCTCAATGATAATGTGTACTTTTGTTATGTACAGAACTCATTTCCACGATTTAAAATAATATTTTAATACAGGAAAGTTAATGGTAATAGACCTTCTCCTTTTATATTTCAGTCTGTTAGGGTTTTTTGTGTCTGGGGGAGGCGGGGTTGATTTGGTTTGGTTTTGGTTTGGTTTGTTTTGTTTTGTTTTAATAGAATAAAAGTGAAGGTGACATGGGGGAAAAAAAAATAAACAGCTGCCCAAAGGAAAGCAGATTTCATATTGACCACACAAGGAAGCATTGCGTCATTCTTTCTGCACAAATATCAAGATGCTGTACGATTTACTCTTGGGTGTAAAGTTTTTTGTTTGTTTGGTGGGGTGAAATGGCTAGGTTAATACCTGTGGAACAGTGCATTGTAGATGTGTGCACTCGCCAATGCACCCAAATCATAGCTTGCTGCTCCCAAATCTATTGAGTTCTATTTGTTACTTATGAATAAAAGGTTTGGGCTTTCAATAAACATCAAAAAAGGATTTACATTTTTCACATCTATATGAATGGACTCTCAATATGAGCACATATGCACTATGTGCAGAGAAAGTTAACAGAAATGTCTACGTTTTTTATTTATCATATATATAGTTTAGGTAAAACTTTGGGGGAAATGCGCAATCTTTAACATAACTAAGTTTTGGGTTGATTTTTTTTTTCTGACAGCTTCTAATTAGTTTCTTTTGAAAATTACTTTCATTGTTTTCTGCTGATATTGCTGTACTGGTAAACTTTAAGTTTCATCTCATTTTTTTGTTCAATCAGAAATCATACTTTATATGTTAACTGTACCCTTCATTGTTTGTTCTGTGGTTAGTTTTTCATCTTCATCTTTTACAGAGGTTTGTGGAGGATTCTAGAAAGCATTATCCCTTTGTGATTCTACAATGTAAGGAACAATATTTGTAACACCATATTTTCCTTGAATCCATGGATAATATTGTTGTATGTATTTTCAAAGACTATAAGAGTGCCTTCATGTAACTGAATTAAATATAGTTTAATTAAAGTAAATTAAATTTCTCATTAGTACTAATACCTTGAAGTTTTACAATGTATTTGAATTTGGAAAGGATTTGAATACCTAGCTTAGCAGCTCTAGTGTGGTACAAAATTAATTAGCATTATACATATCTTAGATCATTTCAAGACATGCACAGATGGGGTAACACAACTCAAAAGATAAGGAGCTCCAAAAGTCTCTTTTTAAGTTTACTAATTAAAGAAGGTATTTGCTATTGTGAGTAACTGAACTAAAACAAGATTAGTTAAAAAAATGCACGAGCTCTACAGAAGTATTAAGAACTGAATCATAAGTTATCTGACAACATTATTTTACTTTACTTATTTTAATTGTAATGAAAGTAGAAACGGTACAGATCTCAATCTTAGTTAATGTCTTTTTTCCAAAGTGATTAAATTATGTGATTAAAATGAAAAATAAGATAGAAACATAAGAAAATAAGTTTTTTTCTAACGTGACATATCTCCATAAGATACAGTTCCACCTTCTGTTTTGTTAAAGTCATTTTCAGGTTTATGTATAAGTTCTCTTTTGAAAATAATTATTTGTAAAGTCATAGACTCTGACCACTGTGTTAGTTCATGCTCTCCTTTTATTTTATTTTATTTTTTAACAGCATGATGAAGGAATTTCCGGTAATTCTAAAGGGCAGTGATATCAGATGTACAAGTAAAGAAGAGCTAAAATACTCTAAGAGATTATTCAGCAAGTCATGACAAAATATAATACAAAAAGAAGCCTGTAGCAACTTGATAAATCTGTTTCTTTTCAGAGAACTTATTTTATTTTTAATATTGAGGCAGGTTACTAAAACCAGCCTCAGAGAGACTCAAGCAAAAACTGCTGTTATTACTGAAAGTGTAAAACTGTAAGACTGTATAAAACTTGCCGTGGGGCTTGCTTACCTTACTGTGATTAAAGTCTTATGCTGTTTAGTGGCTGCTTTTTGCTTTCGCTGCTTGCTGTACTGCTGTACTGCATATCATCTTACTCTGCTCTGCCTGGGAACATTTTGTAACAGCAGTGGCGATGTGCCTGGGCTGGCAAATGGCCAGGACATTGCTGGTGTTTCCGGGCTGCTGTAACAGACTGAAACTCCAGCGCGAACCTGAGTCAAAACAACTCTGCAGACACCAAGGTCAGCGAAGAAGGAGGGGGAGGAGGTTCTTCAGGTGCAAGAGCAGAGATTTTCCTGCAGCCCATGTTGAAGGCCATGCTGTCCCCTTGCAATCCATGGAGGTTAACAGTGGAACAGAGATCCACCTGCACCCCATGGAGAATCCTATGCTGGAGCAGGTGGATGTCCACAAGACTGCACCTTACATGGAAGGGATCCACACTGAAGCAGTTCATGACAAACTGCAGCCTGTGGGAAGGATTCATGTTAGACAAGTTTGTGGAGAGCTATCTCCTGCAGGAGAAATCCCACACTGAAGCAGGGGAAGAG
>VWYH01001426.1:0-61415 GCA_013399365.1 Pampusana beccarii
ACTTGAGGCCTTTTCCTCTCATCATTTCATGCAACCCGGGAGAAGAAACCAACAGCCTCCATACTACAACCTCCTTTCAGGTGGTTGTAGAGAGTGATAAGGTGTCCCCTGAGACCTTATCGCCAGCTGTGTGCCAGACCCCAGCATCTGCAGCACAGCCCTTTCATGGTTCATGGCATGAAGGGATCTGGCCACCATGCAGATGGAAAGGGAGAGGTCCAGAAGCACCAGGAAATCTTTCCAGACTTGGCTTTTGTGACATCAAATAAACAGCAGATTTATCAAGTCCAGATTAAGGATGCAGCTCTGGACAGAAAAAGTGAATGTTCTGTTTCTCATGTTTGAAAATCATTTTATGTGTGTCAACTCTGTGCTGTTCCTGTAGATTCACACAATGTTAGCCCCTTGCAGATATCAAGGGGGAAATTAGGTAAAGTAGAGGAAAAATATATCTAAGGAAGAGCAAACTTTAGAAAGAGGATTTGAGTCTGAGAACTGCGCTATATGCAAACATGCAAGAAGTATTCTGTAGTTAAAGATTCTATAAAATGATTAATAAAAAATTGCAAATTTTAATTAGAATTAAAGATGCTAGACCAAAACATTAGCTAGTATAAATCACCATGGGCAACAAACCTTCACACCTTCCATTGCCCCC
Source organism: Pampusana beccarii (assembly GCA_013399365.1). Taxonomy (NCBI): domain Eukaryota; kingdom Metazoa; phylum Chordata; class Aves; order Columbiformes; family Columbidae; genus Pampusana; species Pampusana beccarii. Next base: position 659 of record VWYH01001426.1, read on the forward strand.
ACCTTTGTCTCATTTCTCAGCCCATTAGAATTTAACAGGAAACTATCAGCCATCCCTAAATATTTTGAACCATGTAGTAAAATTCAAGATAGATTCACTCCCAGTTTCTCATGTCCTATAAGAATGGCAAAAACTTCTCCTGAAAAAATCTTTCTATTTTATGGCACCAGGTTTATTGAGTCATTTTCTATAGAACACTTAAAATTCAATAATATCCTACTCAGTTCAAAGGGAATTTATTCTGAACAACAACTTCTGCAACACTTTTATTTAAAATATCATTATATGACCCAAACAAACCAACCAATAAATTTCTGAGCTAGCAACAGCTGGGACGAAATGAACCCAACAACTTAGAACAAGATATAAACATACACTTGGTCTAACAAAATTAACTAACAACATTAACAAAGTTATTTCACCATTTCTTCTAGATTCACAGGCTCTAGAAATACAAGGAAACACTGTGATTTTTAGTCTGACCTTGTATAAAAGCATTCTTGGAGAATCTCACACAGCAGTTTCTTTAGTGAGTCCTTCTATTTTGTCTAGGATATGGCACATCTTAAAAAAAAAAAAATCCCATTTTCATTTGAAGATGTCCTACTGATGGAAGATCCATCATGTTCCCAGATACACTGGCCAGCAGCATCCCTTTCTGTACATTCTTTCGAATACTTTTTTTTTGGTCTAATTACAACCTACAACTCCGGTATCATGTTACATAAACGGGAAGTGTACCTAAATCTATTTTTTTTGTGTGGTAGCAATACTCAGCCAGACACATATGGTCAAAATTTGCAGAAACAGGTGCCCAGAAAGAAAGTCTTGAGATCAGAAAACACAGTCCTAGTTCTTCCAGGAAGCCATTATCCTGATCAGCAGGTTTTCTGTGAAAATCCTGCATGAAATACACATTAATATATTACCATTCTGAGGGACAGTCTCAGTACACTGAAATGGAGAATGCATTTGAAACAGACAAAAGATTTTTACTTATTTTTTAACTACACCGCATAATTGCCCTGTGCAACAAATTGCCACATGGTCCCATGAAAGCCAAGACCTTCCTGTAACTCCAAACAGGATTAGATATTTATATGCATAATGAGAATACTCACAGTTACACTGCCACGGATAAGAAGTGCTAGGGAAACAACCCTCATGCTTCCAAGCATAAGTCAACCACATAGGAATAAAGTTGAGAAGCAACTCCATTAATTCTGTACTTATGCTTATGTGGACTTAGCTCTTGTTCTGTAACAACCAAAGCTGAGCATTATCTGGGTGTAGAAACAGACCGCTGGTTCAGTCAAGCAGTTCTAGCAAGCTTCAGTTATATAAGTATAATTATCAAGTCACTGGTGAATGCACAAGGTCCCCTCCTCACTTGGATTAATCTTTTTCACTTATATATGTGTATCTTGCATATGACATATCCATACCATCTACAGCTGTATGAGAGAAGAAACTTCGATGTACACATATCTATAGGATTGAATCAAATATGATCTTAGAAAAATATTTAGCATACATCAAAATATTCATAGTTATCTAGCCATGAGATCAAAACATTATCAAACAGATTATATATGCCCTCTCAGAGTTGTTTCCATAAAATTCTGGTGACTTCATTTCTGTTGAGTTTTGTAGGACTTTGCCATAAAAAAATGATATGTGAAGAGTACCATTGAATTGGTCTCATTATGCCTGTGGTAGGCAAAGGATATATTTTCAACAATGGTTGATAATTCAATTAACAGATTATTCTGAAAGATTAAGCAATACATAGATCTGAAGACTGCAATATGCTAAGAACCATCTAAGACTGCTCTGGGCTTCCCTGCTGATCCAATCACCTTCTTTTGTTTGAGGACCAGACACTAGGCTTAGAAATACACTTCAAGCAAGATTTATGCTTTTAGACAGGGAGATCCTAGGTTACATACCAAGAGATTACAAGACTTCTGACAGATGCATGTCCTTTGTGTGGGACAGTAAACCACACCTATCCCTGTACTAAGTGTTGCTCTCTGCTATGTTGCTTTAAAGAGTTCAGGCAAAATACTCCCCCAGCAATGCCTTTTCTATCCATACTGAATATCATGCTAGCCTTTGGTATGTATATTCCTGTCTTTTCTCCTTGAGTATTCTAAGACTGACTTGGCTTCTGCTTTGTGGATTTAGGTAGGGCCCGGTATTGTGGGTGTGTGGCTTCCTTGAACTCAGTGCACATCGTAAATAAGTGAACCATAGCAGACAAAGTGAGCAAAAGCAGCACAGAACAGTTTGCCATTTGACCAGCTCAGTTTTGCGAGGCCCCCAAGACTGTGTTTAAAAGCTCTCATTATCAGTAAGTTACTCGATTATTTCTAGATTGTGAGGCTGTAACAAAACTGGCCTTTAAAATCACCCTCCCTTGCCCAGCTGGTACCCTAAGACGCACACAAGCCCTGAATGCAACAGCCAAATCCGTCTCTGCTCTCGCTTTCCATCGTGGTAAAGTCTCATTAGTCCAGACGGAGATGCACACAACAGCACCCAGCAGATCCCGCTCAGAGATGAAGCAAAACAAAATCAGGGGAGGGAGGTGTGGGGGGTTAAAAATATCTCAGAACCTCAGCCTCTCTCCCAGGCAACTTTCAATCCCATTTATTTATTTATTAATTAAAATCATTTAAGCCACAGAAACAATCTCTGGAGATGTGGAGTCTCAGTTACATACATATATATATATTTTTTTTTTTTTCCCCCCCTCCATGCTTGCTTGGAATATCCTGGACTGAGCTCTGCATGCCTCCTGAGGGGAGACGTGGCACTAGCAAAGCCAGAGCCAATTTTCAGGCTCTTGTTAGGCCACGAAAGATCCACACAAGAAAGCCTATTCTTTTAAACTGTTCTCTCTGACCACAGCTTACGAAATAAGCTCTGAAGCTCTGGCTCTGCTGAAGACAATGGCAAAACAGCTACAGCTTCCCTGAATAACAAAGTTACAGTCAGGGCTCCTCAGCTTCTACGATGGCCTCAGAAGAAAGAGATAAACTCTGTCCACCTTCTGCTGCCCCTTGAAAAACAATCTTAAGGCATATCGGCATTAGGGTAGGTCTTGGTTGGGAAATCAAATAGAAGATATAACACCCGGCTTCGAAATACAGTGTGACTTCTTTAGATAGAGTTGGTTCAGAAGCAACTGACAGGAGAAACAAAGGGGCCAGTAAAAAGCCAAAGACTCAAGAACTAGCGCAGTAAACGGCTTCATACATTTAGTTCACAGCTTCCTAGTTCAAAGCTATGACACTTCTCCATGCCAGCAGATGAGGCAGGAAAACACTGAAAGGATAGCTCTTGATTTCGATGTTACAGTTACCTGCCCCAAAACTGCATCTAGCTCTACCTCGAGTTACCAGCTAGTCCCCAAGACTCTTATCTCAGGGAAAGCGTGAGGTTCTGGTAAGGCTGAGAGAAAAACTGTCTCAGTGTAAAGCCCCTGAATTCAGGAGGGCAGAGGAGGAGGAGTAGTGGGTCTGAAATCCACTCATGATGTATTCTCATAGGGAAACTGAGGCATGGAAATACATGAAGCTATTGGCCTGAAATCACTGAGAAACACAAAACGCCACCAGGAACCCAACTCCTCTCTCCAACTCTTTGTTCAGTGCCTGGAATCCAGGACCCTCCCCTTTCTTCAACCAAGACAGGTCTTTATCCTTTCCTAAAAGCTATTTTTTCCAGTTTAGTTCCATTCACTTACGTTGAGTCCTACTCCAGCCACAGACATCACTGCACTCCTCCAGCAAAAAGCTTTGCAACATCAAAGTGCTCTATAAAGTCTTCCTTCTGTCTCCATCTCTTTCTTGTTTTTCCCTTTCTCTGTCTTTTTTTTTTTTTTNNNTTTTTTTTTTTTTTTTTCCCCTCCACAGCCCCTCACATTATTCATCATAATCATAAAACATTCATTTGCGCTTCTGACCAATTGGAAGGCCCTCACGGGAGGCCATAAAGGGGGGGTGTCAGGGTTATAATGAATGTAAATGCCAGGTGTTTAAGCTGGATAATGTGCAATTTGCAACTCAAGCAATCTGCACAATAAGCAAACCTAACGTTATGGTACCTGATAGGGGCACGATGGCCATTCAGAGAGAATGAAACATTTTACGACCTCTATGTTGCCCTGATCTCATGATCTAATAATAGTCCAGACAAAATTAGTTCCTGCTATAATGTCTTCAAATGTTTAGGGGGAGGCGGATGGGGAGGAGGGATTGCAAGGAGCTGGAGAGGGGGATGAAAATTATATCAGGTGGCTGAGCTGAAGTTTCAGAAGATCAAAGGGAATTGTGAGCTGGATGTGCTATTTAAGACAATAACCTTCTGCTGAAAATGAGGAGGTCAAAGACGGGTCTTTCATAACTATCTTGTACACACGTATATATGCACACACAGAGCTGTTCCCCACGATCTGGCTGCTGATGAAATAAAAATAGGTTGATGCTTGCAAAAGGGATGATTTTCTGGCAGTGCGGGGCTGGACAGCCCAATTCCCCAATGTTTAATGGAGAGTCATCGCTCAGAAATTAGCTCATCACGGTCTGGAAATAACTGTGAAGAGGAGTTATTCCCATCTCACTACCCTGATCCCAAAAGCAAGTTTCATTTTTTTTTCTTTCTTCCCTGCAAGACCAGGTCAGGCTTGGTGAGCGAAGGGGAAAGTCAAGTCTCCACCACTGCTCTCATCCCATTTAAGAAACAAGCACGGCGCCTGCCCTGCTGTGGTGGATGGGGCACTCCAAGCGAAAACTCTCCTCTTTTCTCTGCAGTGTGTGCAATGCTCTTTAAAATGCTGTTCAGATTGTGAGGAACATTGGAAGGAAAGAGAAAGACAAAAAAAAAATAATCTTACAAACAGAGCATTGAAAGCCTTCAAAAAGCATGATTCCCTCTGGGGAATTGGGGAATTCGGTCAGGTTTGTTGCTCTAACCCACATGATACAAACACTTTCCTCTCATGGTACAACAGCTCCAGACAGAGCTCATGGTACCTCCACAAAGCAGAAGGGTATTGCAGAGGTAACCGTCAGTGAGGGAGAGCTGTCAAGCTGCAGGACTGGCCGAACTCCATCAAAAACCCTGCTTATCCTCCCTGTCTCCACTTCTTGGCTTCACTGCATCCACCTCAGCCCTGACATTGCTGCTGTGGGAGAGCCGCACGACATGCGTGTGTGTGTGTGTGTGTGTGTGTGTGTGTGTGTGTGTGTGTGTGTGCTCAGTCACAACCACTTTACTCCGACTAACCACCCCAGCTTTGGAAATGCTGCCTGGCCTTCGGCCATCACACCTTGTGTCCACACTGTACTGGAAAGACCGCTTCATAAAGGCATCCAATGCATATCAAAAATTGTAACGCGATTAAAAAAAAAAAAAATTAAAAAAAAATTCTCTGAAGTAAATTCACAGCTTAGCATAGTCTTGTAAGCAGTGTCCAGTAAGCCACATATACTCCAAGAATACACATCTATTTTGTTATATACTGTGGCTATATTTTCATTTTGAATCCAGAAGAGAAACACCTTAGTGTTGTATTTGGGTTTCTTTTTCCTGAATGCTTTATGATAAATTCTTCCTCTACAACTTTTTTGTTTATTGTTGAGTAGAAACATGTATATGTGTGACAGCCAGATAGATGTCCGACCTGACAAAGCAAGATAGCTGGATTTGATTCAGATGTTGCAAAGCTGTGTTCATCACTGTAACTGCTGAAGGAAATTTGCCATTCTGCTCTCATGAGCTTTTTGGTTTGTTTTTCAGAAGTGTTTAACTTTCAGAAAATTTCCGTTGGACTAACCTCATGTTAAAGTTACATAAAAACAAGTTTTTGCACCAACCTTCACTAATATTTTTAGAGTTTTAGGAGAGAAGCGATAGTAATTTATCCACAAACTCTCCCTGAGAAGTTTCCATCAGAAATTTCTAACATACATAAACACAACCATTACCAAACCAGCTGTGATCAAATTTGGATTTCCCCCACCCTGCCCTCCCCCCAGCCCTCAACCTCTGTCAAATCAAAGAAGCCAAATGCAAAGAAGCATATGCTACGGGTCTGATGTGCTTAGCAACATCACACTACATGTTCTACCCAAGATCTCTCAGAGTTCCGTTAACCATTTTTTTCTTGCTGTATTTTGCTAAGTTGTGGATCAGCTCTCCTTCCTTGCAACTTTCCTGTCCTTCTGAAATCTATAAAAATAGGTCTGAACACTATTTCCTAGGCTGCACACCAAGTTCCACAGCCTAGCATACCTTCCAGTCTCAACTTAGTTTCCCACAGGCATTTCCAAGGGTATTTAACCACCCTTGAGTATGTAAACTCTCTAAAACTTGAAAAGTCAGCTGCACGCCACTGCCCTCCCACTTCTACTACAGATGCAGAAGACAGAAGATGAGACTTTAGCTATTTCATGGTCATAAACTGACCTATGGTGAGGTCCAATTTCACCTGAACCTCAGGCTGTCCTAATCCTCAGCCCTTTACTACCTGACACCTCCATCTTATAAACTTCTCAGGCCTTCAGCTAGCCTCTACGAATCCATTAATTTCAGGTGAACTGCAAATAACAACATATACTTGCACCCACGCATCTCTCTACAGTTCTGAAGACTAAATCCGCAGAAAGGACTGGAATTGCCAAAACTATTCATCATAAGGTTTTTAAATTTGAAAGAGTTGGCCACTCTGTGCAACACGGGATACAGACCAAAGTGAAGTTACTTCTTTCCCTTCTAAAATCATCATCACAACCGTTGACAATGGAGTCTCCTTCCTGGGTCAACATCAGGTATCTGAAATTTGCTGCCAAAAGGATTTAGGCACTGAATGGCAGAACCTGGCAAAACTCAACAACTCCTTTCCTGTCAACCTGTGTTTCAACAACACAGCCCTAAGTGGCTGAAATTTTACCAGAAACAGGCATAAAATGTAGCTTACCTGATTTTCTGTTATAATTTCCTGGTTGGGCTTTTTAATTGTGTGCATGTGGGGAAAAATAGATCAGATCTTAGAAGGGAAAAAATGCCCCTTCGGAACCTAAGTTCTGCAGATTTTATTTTCTGGAGCAGATGATGGTCTTTGTTTATAAAGAAAATTAGGCCAAATCCAACATTTTCACAGATGGAGGAGCCTGAATTATTTACCAGAGGTTCATGGTTTTTCTCTATCTCTCTTTTTTTTTTTTTTTTTTTTTCTTTTTTTTTTTTTTTTTNCCCCCCCGAACCGGTAAATAATCAAGTACAAAAAGGCTGATATACATTATAAGACTGGGATCAACTCCACACCAGCAAAGCTAAAATAGTGTATCTCCATTTTATTCCCTCCCTCCTCCTCTCCCTCTCTTCTCTTGGAGATATTCCACTTGTATAAATAATTAAACATTCATTGGGCCAAGAAAGAAGGAGGAGGAGAGAAAGAGAGACTGACTTTTTGGTGTTGCAGTTGAAACATACACAGCAAAAAGTTTCATAAAATGAAAAACAAATAAAATAACGTAATTAATCTAGTTTCAGTTGTTTCAATTGAGGACAGAAGGAACACTGAAGTAGAGACTGATGAGATAATATGTTCCCATGGAAACTTTCCTCCTAACGCCTCATCATTAAAAGGTTGGTTTAATTCATGCAGTTGGAAGCTTTGCATTTTTCTCTCTTAAAATTCTTCCTTATTTTATTTACTAGTTTCTTCATGCAGTTTTCTCTTCTGTGTTTAAAGCCTGTAAACTTATTATCAACTGTACTCATACAGCAAGAGTTTGACTGGATTAGATTCTGGAGACACACAAATAACCCTGGAACAAGAATGCAAGAATGGTGAATGTTTAGGCTAGGTCTCAAATGAATTATATCTTTTTTCTTTTTTTTTTTTTTTAACCTGTACCCTGTCCTAAAACCATGGGAGCTGCAGACTTGATCAGGACTAGAAAGAGATGCAACAGTAGAAGGAACAAGGCAGAATAAACAAACAAACAACCCCCCACCACCTATAACCAGGAGCTATTATGAATTGAAACCAACGCTGTTTAACAAGTACTTTGCACTGAAACCTTACAGTGCCATGGAGATCTAGATTAGGATACCTTCAGGTTACTCATGAGGAATGCTGATCATAAACCCACAGGAAAACACAATCTTTATCTGCTCAGTCTATCCATATTCTACTAGTCTGGAGGTTCCCAAACCTTCTTTGTTGTTCCTCATCTAAGTATTTAACTCTGTTTTACCAAAAAATTAACAAGCCTGCCAGCTTCCCTAACATACTACTGTAGCTCTTGCAGTAGACAAGACTGGATTCCATTAGCAAAGATCAGTTTCAGAAAGAAGCAGAAGTATATAGTACTAGCTGGGAAAAAAAAAAAAAANAAAAAAAAAAAGTTACTGCATGTGAAATATTTTATTTAACTCCAAACTCACTCTGTGATGGAAAGGAATTATATATCTAGAAGACAATAGTTTGAGAAAATTGTGGTATTTCAGCTCAGTGATGCCTCTTTGACACTTGAAAACAAATGCAAGACTTTTAGCAGGTTGAAGAAAGGACAGATCCCTTATCTGTACCACAAAAGGGTGACATGATAGTCCTCATGCATACACATAAGTCCAGGCTTTGACAGCACCTCCTGTGAAAAACCCAGTAACTTATTCCTAGCACAAAGAACCACTAGCAAAGGGACAGTTGTGAGAGATCATTACTTGAAGTTTAGTAAAGCCTTGGCACAACAACCAGAAAAAAACTCATCTGATCGGTCTGCTCAAAGTCCTGCAGATGTACTCCTGTCAAAGCAGCTGAAACTAAATTGGTTTTCTCTTTGACGGCCATTAAACCTGGGTTATGCTCCACTGATCAGTTGATCTAATGGAGAGGTCAATTTTCATGAGATGCGGTGGATAGGAGAGCTAAGGAGAGCGGTCATTTTTCATTCAAGTATCTGGCTTTGGCTTTAAAAGAAATTGTCTTGCAAGAAGAGTGAGATAAATACAGAAAAGTTTAATGAATGTTCTAACCTCTTTCCCTATAAACTTCAACTCCATCACACTATTATGCTTTGCTTAATCTCAAGGAAATAACCCCAGGGAAAAAAAAAAAACACAACAAAAAAATGGGGTGATGTCTGGACTAATCACAATCATGGTACAACAAATGATATGCTCACCAGTAATTTATCAAACATCCCCCTTGCTCTTCAGAAACTTTCTCCCACACTCATCTCCTTGCCAAGTTCTATTCACTTCCCTGCAGAACACGGAAGGGATGGCTCACTTGGGGATGGGGGACACAGGCATCCCTGCAGCAGGAGTCTTTGCTTCCCAACTCAGAAAAGTTTCAAACCAAAGGAAGAGATACAGACCTGAAAAGGGTGAAAGTACCAGCAAGTCAAAACATCTGTTAAGTGAGAATTGTGTGCTTGTAAGCCAGTCTTACAAAATGTTGAACAAACACAACTGTCCTAACAGAGGAGGGGAGAGGAGTGATGCCCAGTAAGGGTTCTTTTCCACCAAGATAATTGTGAGTTCTACCATCCAGGGACTGGGTACAAGCTTTGCACACTGTCATAGAAAAAGGAATTTGGCTGTTCAAATGGATTTGAGGACACACTTAAGAAATCATTATTGCACGTCATTTTCATCAGTTTCTATTTTAAAGTTACAAATGAGGATATTTCGTTTAACAAAAAAGCTAGATGGATATTCTGAGATCCAAATAAGTAACAATTCCAAGTTACTTTCACTTACCTTAAATGAATTTAAGCAGCTTTAAAAAAAATGTTCACAGTTCTTCGAATTACCCAAATACATTAAAATAAAATATTATAATTAAACATGTATCTTGTCAAGGATACCGTGTCAGAAATGACTGAGTAGCACTCTTCTGCAAACATTTCTGGTCTAGCTGGCTATATCTGCAAAACCAAAACTTTATGAGATTTATTCTTTGAATGAAATGTCAGTGATAAACTAGGATAAAACTCAGTATGTAGCTAAAAGGCTCTTATTACATACCATTTAACTGTCACCACTCAGTAATTGCAATTACAAATTACTGTAGCTTTGCAGTCACCAGTCTAAGATTAAATACTTGGGAAAAGTACTGAATAGACACCCCAAAGTAAATGATGTCTGCCCTAGTTTGCTAATAATTTAGGCATTGAAATGCCTGGATAAAACAGACTGATTGGGTGGGCTGGGAAGACTGGTGCAATGAAAGAAAACGAGTTTGCTAGGCAGCCCCAAATCGCAGATTGTCACTTAATCATCAAAGTACACATGGGAAACACCTCAAAGACATTGACTGTGCACGTGGAAGAGACCTAATGCTGTACATTATGGACTGTATTTGACAAGCTATGAAAACCCGACAGACTTTTTCTCCATATGGGTTAGTTAACAGGGAACCATAATTTTCGAGACAAATATAGTATTTTGGAACAAATGCAGGAACAAAGGAGCATTCTGGACACACCAATTTCTTGTTGCCAATTTAAGCTCCTGCCTCAAATGCTCAAACAGAGCAGCACATGGATTGCAAAGGCAGAAACAAAACAAACCCTATCAAAACACAAGCCCACTCACTCTGCTGAGGAGATGATGATAAAGAAAATTAGCTACAGGTGTCATAACAGCCCAGCTGGTTAGGACACTATTGGAAAGTGTTCAGATACAGCAATGAGGAGATAAGAAAGCTAGAATTGACAAGAACAGTGTGGAGGGTAAAAGTATACTTAAAGAGGAATTTGTGAGATGAATAAATTAGCAGCTTTGGAAAAGGTGATACCAAAATAATCCCGCTTGTAGAGCTCAGACTCCGATCTGGCTCAGCACCCTCAGCATTCAAGGGACACTCCTGTTCCTGCCTACAGCTCAGCCAGTGCATGGAAGAGCAGACACCGCCACCAGTCCCATGGAGCTCTGATTTACAACAACAACATCAACAAAAAAGTGAAATCAGCATTTGGATTTGAAACCCCTATCCCAAAGCACCAGAAATATTTATCTACAATTTTGATTGTCTGAGAGGCCCTTAAATGAAAGGAGCTAAGCACAGCCTGCAGGTACACAATGCCTGACAGCCAGTGTTAACAAGGACATACTTAGCTTGCCTGAAGAAACAAACAAGCACGGAATTAATAACTATTTCATGAATGAGCTGTAACATGTTGTTTTAAAAAGATGCTGTCAGAAGAAAGATACAAACAAAACAACACATGTTATTGAAGGGCAGTTGCTATTATCTGGGCTATTAGCAAATGGAAAAAACTATTAAACCAGAAACAGTGTTAGAAATCTAATTCACTTTTCAGCATTAACGCTATTTACTGCTTCACTCTTCTCCTAAGTTGGAACAGAGAAAACGGACTGATCAATTTTCTGTCCTAGTTCCAGAACAATTTCTTAGCAGTGCCTGAAATGATGTGGTTTTGGACTGTGTACTCACAGCTTACAAACTAGACAGACATGATCTCAACAGAGAAAAGGGGTTGTAATGGATGAGGAAGTTTAGAAGAATGTTGACAACATCAGCCTCAGCTAATTCCATCATTTCTGGGGATAATTTAAACTTTCCTATGATTTGTAGTTATTTTTTATTCTCCAGTTCCATTTAGAGTGACCAAAAATGATGAGGAATCTGCTGTGTTCAACACGGTTCCCAGGAGAAAACATATTCTCCTGTTCACATGCATGTAGATAGACAAGATAGCTAATGAATTTGTGAAATTAAATACCACCCCTCTCCCTAACTACTCCTTTTCATAAAGTTCTCGTGTCCCACTCAGGGCTCCCAAAGCAACTCTGTGGCACAGACAAAACCCAGCTCCTGAATTCTCTTCATTTAGCTAAAGCTATTGCCTGTGCTCCCAGCCAACTGCAACAACAGTGGCATCTTTGAATGTAGTGGACTACGTAAGGAAAATCAAAGAGGAAGAGGTAACATGGCTTTTTAAACACAATGAGTAAACAACAACTACAAACAAAACAAACAAAAAAAAAACCACACACCATAAATTAAAATAAGGATTTGGAATTTTACTGACCTTTTATTTTTAAAGTTTGGAAATGCTTCTGCTGAACCTAAGTTTGTGGAAAATCATGAGCATTTGAAGCACAGCATAAGCACTTTAAATGCAATCCAAAGGAAAGCAATATAGCCTTAGTACTATTTCCATTTAAACTGCTTAGCTACACACTTGCAGACGTGAAATCATTGTGCCGAGGTCCTTCTGCACTCAGGAAATTCTTCCTGGGTCACTGACCATCATTTAAAGGGCACGTCTCTGCCCAGTGTCCAGTGTGAATTTTTAAAATTAGCCTTCAGATGCTGCCTCCGCAGTACATGTGATTGTGCTCAAAAACCCTGAGCTTTTTAGAAAGACCTTTATACCCATTTTAACAATCAAAAAGCAACACAAGAATATATGCTTACTATATCTCACGTGCTGTGCAACCACATACACAGGCCCTATAAAAGTGAGACACCAGGTCCTCTGAAGGCTCTTTATCAGGCTTGCATGCTTTTCCGAGAGCTGCTGGGATTCAGCCCAAGTGATGGGGGCCTGGTGCAGGAATCACTGTAATCCCATGGCTTCTATTATATCCAGAAGGTCAGGAGAAATGATGTCTTCTGCCCTCAAAAGCCTCTGAGTCCTTAATATTGAGGTAGGCATGGGAGAGACTTTTGCTACTGCTGGTTCAGATAAACATCCTAACAGCACGGTGGTGTTGGCTTAACCCCAGAGCTATGTCAGCTGTTTCTACTGTCCAGAGACCTTAGTGTACAAGGGATGTGAAAGTCCTGCCAATATCAGAAGCATCTACTGCAGAGTCCGCCTCGCCATGCCTCCTTGAAACTCACCTTTGCAGTGACACTTCCAAACCGCTCAACACCCACGAGGCAGCTGGTCTGCTATCACTGCAACTTCCCAACCAAATCATAATCTGCTCTATAGTACCTTGCTCTCCCCTCCATCTGTTTGCTGTGGCCTCTCTCCGGCGTTCACATCTCTGAGCAGTTTGGGTCAAGGACCATCCTTTCATTTTGCCTGTGGTAAGCACTAAGTGCTCCAGGCCTTTTACCTTCAAACAGGACCTCCTCCTCCCATGGCAATGCACACTATAATAAATCACCAGCAACAACAGTCTCCAGGACTGGCCCAACTATGGAGTAGAACTGGAGTAGCCCATGTCAGCCTCAAACCTCTTCATGTTGTCCACTCCTGACTTGTTGCTGACAGCACAGCAGAGATGCTGCAGTCACACCAGGGCAGCTTCATGGACAGCCCCCGACCAGAAGCGTGACACATGCCTTACAAACCCGGGCAGAAAACCATCTCTCTTGCACCATGCCCTCGTCCTTGGTCCTTTTGGACTCTGCTGCCATCTGCTCAGTGCAGTCAAGACTGGGATCCTTGGGCCTGTGCCAGGAGCGAGTGGAAAAATCCATCACGTTACTAATGTGGATTTAAAAATAACTTTACACATATTCCTGTTCCCCCCAAAACTACACAAAGCCAACAGAAGCAATAAACCCACCTACTTTCTTATTTCACTGCCAGATATCTGATAACCTGCAACACTAGCTTAAGTACCCTTTTTTCTTCTTCCTTTAATTAAAACAAAACAAGACAACCTTCTTTGGTCATCTATGACTTTTTTTTTAAAGAAAAACAGAAGAAAACAAAACAAGAAAGTTGGGAAATTACATTTGGGATGTTATTTTATCCTGTTTCAGTACACTTAAAGCTCCATTTTCTCCAGTGAAATAAATTAAATAAGATATAATTTTTCAGTTTGCTTTAGAAAGATGAAGCAATGGCTTTAATTAGACCTTAAGAGGGCACCATCTTCCCCCAAAGTGCTTTAACTCATATCCTCTTCCCTGCCCTATATCAGGTCAGCTCTGCTTGTCCACTGCAGAACAGATAATACTTTTCTTCGCTACTTCACTTACCTGCCTTGATCCTAACGTCTACAGGGCAGGATCCATCTCCTACATATTTGTACTGTATCTAACTCAGCAGATCTACTTCCACAAAAAAGTTTGGTGTTCCCAGACTTTTGCTGGTGTCCTATGCAGTGGTTTACCATTGTTGAACTCCAGGCATATTAATAGTGTGTTGTTTTTGGGTTTTTTTTGCGGCATTGTGAGATACTGAAACAACGGGTTGCAAAAGGCTCGAATTTGATCCTCTTGGAAGCTCTGTCTGCTTACTGCTTTATGGACCCCAAGAACTTGGCCTTGAATGCTGTGCACACAGAGGTCAAGACTTAGGCAGAGGAGGTAAGTACATGAGTAAATCCTTCCCTCTTCAGGACAGCATTTAAGCACATCCTTAGCTACACGTACTGCACGTGTTTCAAGTATTTTCTGAAACAGGGCTGATTGCCCAAACCGGTGCTGCAAGTTTTAGGCAGGACCTGTGCTGCCAGTGTAATTTTGATTTTCTTTTTTCTCCTAAATCCTTTGTTTTACTGTCACTGCATGCACAAAGAAAGTCTTGCAAACCTTAAAATATATATAGTCTCCCTCTTGTACACCCCAGTTTCAATCTCGTGATTCTTAAACCAGCCTTGTGATTTTGAGTTCCCTGACACTGCTCTTGCTTTCCAAGCCCGGGCTTCAAAAATGGTGCCTGGCAAATAAAGCGACAGCCCAAGTTTTGTGGCAGAGCTGCCAGCGAGCTGTTCGGTAGCTCATCACTTAAATCAACCACAAAACAGCTGTCCCAGACTGCAAGGGGCCTCACTGGGCTGCTGAAACGCTTCTCCTGAGTGGGCATAGAATTGAGTCGTGTCCACCGGAGGATAGGAATACTGCAGGGTCTTTTCCACAAGCATGCCCCAGTGATCGGGAACAAATTCTTTCCTTTCAGTCTATCCCCCTGGTTTCTATGCACAGGGTTATGTCTGTATAAATATTCTAGGGACTTGGGACTTTGGGGCTGAGGTAGGGAGGAGGAAGCCAAAGAAAATGCATTTTAACTAGCAAGGACAGTCGCTTCTCCTCTTTCTGTCACCTTGTGGGCTTTTGCAATAGAAGAGATATTTTATTTGTATTTAATAAAGCCCAGCGGTAGAGCTGCTTATGAATCAAGCCGCATCATGCATGGAGCTAGAAAATATATATATTGGGATTTTCTAGCTCGCTAGAGTTATTAATCTGGCTCAAAGCCTGCAGTAGGATTTAATATATTAAGTGAAATTGCAGGCCTTTGCCCCCGTCTTTTTGCTAAGACAACAACATACATACGCCATATTAGATTCCATTTTTTGTACATTTCAGATAAGGAGTGGATTAAATAATGAATGAGATTCCCATTAGCTTGAAATTTTGCTTATTTCAGGCAACCTCCTCCCCCCCACCTCTTTTTTTTTTAATCAAAATGACTCCATGGTGGAATATTTTTGCATTGATTTGAAGGGATTTTTTTAAGCGCTCATTAAATTTGCATTTACACATCTGACAATACTTTCTTTTTTTTTCTTTTTTNGTCTTGGGTTGTGTGAAATATTTCTCTGGCAGAGTGCATAAAGATCAGAAGACCTTTGGGATTCCCCATTACTTGACAAAGTCAAGTGAAAGGCTTCAGTGTGGCTTTGGTGGGCATCAGATGAGGGTCACTGTAATTGATACGAGAGACAGAAGACACTAGTGCTTCCTATCCTACTTAAACCCATCACACTTGTATGGGATTGTCACTTACAAAGCACATTCTGGTATTGTCACCAGAATAGTGGCGTTCCTACCTCAGGCCTCCAGGTCCTCAACCACTGGCCTTCCACCACCCAGTTAAGAAGGAATCTTTCCTTGGGCTGCTCTTGGAAAATCCATGTTAAGTGAGCACTAATCCAGAGCCATGTAGTGAATTGATCCCAGGCTGGAAAGCACAGATGCTGGTTTAATATACTGACTAAATGGCAAGTTTTACAATCCCTGCCATGAGAAGACAGACACATCTTGTGCTTGAGTTGCCTAAGAAAGGGATCCACCAATCTGTTTCTCTCTAGAAATATCAGCAATAGGTGACAAACAACTTACTTAGGGAGCACTTGACCGGCAACATGGTCAAGGCCTAGCTGTGCTACTGCTAGAGTGCTAAGGCCACTTATGCTTAGACAAGGATTTTTACTCATCTTTACTTCACACATTGGAGGGAGAACTTTCCATTCTCTATACTAAACCTTTTCCCAAATAGCAAGACAAGGTAGAAAGCAATTCTTTCCTAATGCTTAGAAACACTAGATGCAGGAGTCAGCTTGGTACCATTTGCCCCTTCTCGCTATCAAAATGCTATATAAATATTTATCATCATTACCTTACCCTTAAAAAAAATTCTCCTGACATTCAGCTGAAAATTTCATTTGCTTAATTTCCTACTACAGCTTCTAGTAAATCTCCCTTTGTACCATCATAAGCAGTTCATCTCCTGCCTTGGAATTTACATCCTTGCAAATATATGGAGATAAATATCACCTTCCTTTCCTCATTCTCCCCTCAGTCATCCCTTAGCCAAGCTACACGTATTTGGTTCTTTTAATCTGTCCTCGTAAGTCAACTCTCCACAAGCCCTTCATCATTTTTGTGGCTCTTGTCTGAACTCTCTCCAATTTGTGCACATCTCACCGGTGAGAAGATTCCAAAATAGAAAAAAATGGGAGAAGACACTTTCTGCTATACATATCATAAACTTGCCACTGATACTGTGTAAGGATCCCTCCATAGCCCATGGGACAGGTATCCTGGAGGTTGGTTCCTCCATCATGATATTCAGCTGACAGGAAGTTGCAGTCCGAAACTTCATATGAAAATAAAGATATCCTAGCCTCATACCAGTTACAGATATTTGATTTTTCCCTCTCATTATTTTTTCCTGTTTTCAGCCACAAAAAGCAGCTGGGGGCGAGGGGAAGGGGGCGGGGCAGGAATGTAACAGAGAACATAATATTTTCATCAATATCTGACTCAATTTAAAAAAAAAAAAAGAAAAAAGTGATTTAATGTTAGGAAGAGGAACTACTGAGCGTGCTATCTTAGGGAACAACTGGACCTAGGCTCTGTTCCTCCCTTCTCCCCTTAAATTCCCTTCAGGTCCAGGACAATGCAACTCAGTGACAAAGAAAAAGGTCCTGAGTGACTGCATTTCTCTGCATTTTAGGGAGTTTGGAGGCTTGGTTCACTAGAGCAGATAAAGCACTGAGATCCCCAGCCAGGCGTGCAAATCCTTTCTTAGCTATTGGGATATACTGGCTTCTCTCCGGCTGCTTAAAGAACAAATACAGTCAACACAGTAATGACCTACCACCCAACACATAATTGCATATTTTTACCATTACAACATCCTCAAAATGTTCCTTTTGAATTAGAAAATCTCTGTGCTGGGTGCTGTACAGGCAAGGCACAAAGCAAACAGCCAGCTTCCACCCCACACACTCTGTTTTGGTGCAGTGCCAATGAATGGCTGAGTTCTGCAAAAGGACAGTTTTGGTCAGACTCAAAATCAGTGATTTCTTCATGGTGGCAGCTGACTATGGGTACTGGAGTTTTATTCCCAGCAGTATGAGAGCTTTATAATTGTGCAGGAAATAAACCACCAAATGCCTCCTCCCCTCTATCCCTTTTTTGCAGAAGAAAGATTTAGTTTACAAATCTATCCTGTAGCAGATCCTTTGCACTTTTATTTTTTCCGACAAAAGATATACTGGTTATTTACAAACACAATTAAATGTGGAGAGGAGGGACTGTAAATTGCAAGGACTCAAGAGGAAGGTCTACCACGCAGCCCCAAATTTAAAAGCTGGATTCAGTGAGTATAAAGTGTTGCAGTTCCCATGCACATCAGTGCACAACCACTTTGCAGAAATGGAGAGAACATGGTGAAAAGCACGAAAAGTTGGGGAAAGTCAGGACACGTGGGTTTTTCTCTATGTTTCACTCACTGTATGATACTAAGTGATTTATCTTTGGGACTCAGCTTTTCTACAACTAAAAAGCCTCCATAGAAAATCTGGGAGGTAAATCATGCATACTAGAAAGGGTGGGCTGAAAGGAAAATTAAATACCTGTGTTTCCCTGCCTCTCTCTGTTCCTTCTTGGCCCAAATGGGGGCCTTACAGGGCTTTGGGTGCATTCAGAAACACACACCTCAACACAAGGAGAGGGTTTATTTCTGCAGCTAGGTTAAATTTCTCACTGATAGGGATGGCCAGGTCCCTTTTGGGGTCTGCAAGTTTCTGCTCTCTCCCAGGATGCCATTGCGGGCTCAAGACCATAGTTCAGGCTGCTCTTCAGATCAGAAGTTCCCACACATTTCCACTGATGCGCTCCTTAGCTGCAGTTCCCAAAACTGTCCTTTGGGAACTGCTGCTCCAGCAGTTGTGTCAGGGTAGATAAAAGCCTCCACACCACAACAGCCAGTGGAGAAACCCACCGTGCTCTGTGCTGTGTCGAGTCCCAGGGCTCGCTCCGCTAATGGGCACTGCCTGGGTCTCTCGGGGCAGGCCAACTGTCAACAACAAGTGTGGCACGATTTGGAAATAAAACCCGTAGCAACTGGGTTAACATCTATTAGCCTGAGCCGGAGAGACTGTGGGTCTGGGCAAGGCATTCCTGAGGTGGCAGCTGCGTTAGCTGAACCCAGTCCATCTTAAGGACGGTGTCATCAGCAGCAGTTTGGAAATCCAAGTCTTCTGATGGATCTGCTCATAGACTGCTGGATTCTAATTATCCATCAGCTAGATATGCCTGGTCCTGCTGTACAGCTGAACAGATGCTCTTTCAAGACCCCTTCCAGCTTGTGCATTGTACTAGGATTTTCTCAATAATGATTATCTGTAATGTAAAGCTGACACATAGAGCAAGAAGGGATGGACAGACAGAAAGAAATACTTTAATTTGAATGAGAGCTGGGAAAAAGGTCCATGAGAGCAACAAGGTGAGGGGAAGCTCTTTCCTCTTCCAGATTTTGAGCAAACAGCTTTACTGTGTTTTTTCTTCCTTTTCTTGCAGAAAAGATAGACCCCTTTCTAAAACTCAAAGGCAGCAGAACTCTTTTGTAAGAAATCAGGAAACGAGTGATAAATATGGCTCAAAAGCAAAAGAGCTGAGCTGGCAACTACAAAGAGATTGTTCAAAAACTGCTATTCACCCAAAAGAAAAGGATGGGAGGAGGGTGGGAGTGGGTGAAGGGGGAATCCACTGAAATGAAGACAAATAGATAAAAGTAACTGTCATCTGCTTTCATTTTGTGTTCATGATAAGCTCCTGTTTCAAACTCTAGTGTCCCACACTACTGGCTTGTTTTTCACTTTAACCCCAGAAAAAAAAAAAAAGTATTGTTGTCAAAATCCCCTCTTTCTGGAATGCAAGGTTTGTCAAAATCCATCCTTGCTGGAACATCCCACTTGCTGTGGATGAGTTGTGTTTCAATCTAAGACTGAGACAAGAAAAGACATGGTTCCTCTAACATGCTTTGGGGGTGCTCTGGGCAACCCCGTCTGTGCCTGGACCCCTCACTGTCCCTCTGCAAGTGTCCCAGCAGCTACATGGAGGTGGCTCAGGTGGCATCTGGGGAAAGCAAGGAAAGGAAAGGGAGCTGGAAGACACCTACTCTCTGCTGTCCTTCCCTCTTTCCCTATCACCCCTGTTGGCAGCTGTGGATGAAAAGAATATCCCATTGAATGTTTTGCTGTCACAGGGTAAAGCGATAATGCAGACTCCAGAATCTTAATGGGGAAAATCATCTCTCCCGCTCCTGCCTACAATGGCAGAGTACAATTTTTGCGCCCTGGATGCTGAAACCAGACAGAACACTGTGTCCATTGCAGTCAAACAGAAGTTGTTGCTCAGAAGAGCCATGGAGATGAGCCAGTCTCTTTTCATCCTATTAGATACCTGACCAACACAGGCACTCATAGCAGGTATATCTATCTATCCCAGAAGAAGGGAAAAACTGTTCATTTTAGGTCATACAATCCATGTTGTCTGGCACAGGGTTTACCATCCTTCCTTGATCTTGGCCAGGCAATAGCTGCTCTTTTTACACCAGCTTTGTGTTCTGCAGGGTAGGATGAAGTATGCTGCACCACAGGAATAAAGGTAATCCTGACTACAAACAGTACCTCGAAAAGCTGTGGACTGGGGCCATTGGATTACAAGGGAGGCACCATTTCAAAGCTTGTAGGGAACTGTGACCAGCGTCTGGCCTCAAGGTGACAAAATGGGCAGAACCTTTCCTGTGAGCAATGCAAAGCCTCTCAGAATACCACTGATGAGTTACTTGGTAGATCCTTGTCATTGTGCACTGCAAGTGGTAAATCTCTCCCACTGAGTTCTTATCAAAATAACTTCATCTTGAATTTGAAAAGAAAAACATATTTAACCACAACAGGGAGAGAGGAGACTCTAAACACAGTGAAATACTGTTTATTTTATATTTTTTTCTTTTTTTTTCTTGTTTCTNCATCAAAAACTTCTTCCAGGAGGTCATTTAAACTTTATTTGCCTCAGTTTCCCCATTCACACACTAAGGAAGCAACAATTTCCACTCTCTCCTCAAAATCTCAGCAGCCTCTCTACATAAAATATTACAGTTGCCATCAGACCCTTAGGAAATCTGTCACTGTTCTCATCAAGTTACATATTTTTGCCTTTCTTAAGCAAACTACTCCAGATTTTCCAAATAATTTGAGATTTTCAGATAGCTTTGCAGTACTGAAATATCTTACAGTTTGAGAATACCTTATTATCAAGTTTTTTCTTGTTTTCACAAGGAAGCAACTAGGTGGACCCACAGACAGAATAAATCAGAGAAACTCTTCTGATGTCACTGTTGTAATAACCAGATTATAACACACAAGGAACACTTGGCCCCTTGGATGTAATCACTGCAGTTTTCTCTTAACACGCCTCACTTGTTTTAAACACACCTCTGCAGGTCCTGCAGGGACCCACTTGCTGGCTCCCTGGTGGAAAGGTGTCCTGTTTTTTTGAAGTGTGAAAGTACCTTCTTTCCCTGCACATTTCTTTCTTATTTGAAGCTTAGCCCCTGGGAGAATGCACAATTTTCAGATCAGACCCAAAAGAAAGCATGTGACCAGGAGGAAATTTTCTGCATACTTCAAAACACCCTATTTTTATTCTCTGCAAAAGGGTTAAAGACTTCCCCCTCGAATATAAGGTTTCAATGTCTGTTTAGAAAAGTCATAATAAATCGTCTACAATTATCAGTTTCTCATCCCATAGCAGCTTTGTCAATCTGTCCATGACTCCTTCCCAATGAATCCTCACTCAAGCTTCACTCCTTGCCTTAGTAGCACTCAGAATACCCAACAAATGAGGATGAAATAATGAAAACAGCAGTGCCAAACCAAACTAATGATTCCTCTAGCCCAGCACATATTTCAGACAGTAATCAGGCGATCTTTATGGATGAAGGATAAGAAAGAACACAAGTCAATCCCTCCTAGCCAGAGCCTCTTATCCTCTGGATATCAGCAATTATGGAAATTTCTCAGAAATAGTTTATGTGGGTAATCATATCTGAGGGTCACCATAGATTCCTTCTATGAAAATTTGCCTAGTGCAAATTTGCCTCATACTTTTATTTATTTATTTATGCATTCCACTCCAGGAATACTTTTTGATCTTCACGATGTCCTGCAACAACTGGTTCCACATTTTGATATTGTTTGGAGAAGGTTTCTTCTCCTCATTGGAGCAACTTACGCCCTGTATTTAGTTGTTAATGTGTTTACTCCAAGCTATCTCAAAGTTGCTGCTTTAGTGGAGCCTGCCTAACTTTTCTTCTGTTTGCCTCTGTGCACTCAGGGCTGACTGTACATATTCTGTGTCTTTCAATGATACTGGTATTTTTCAGGGACATGGCATTTTTCAAAGCTAAGTGGCACATCTTCCCTACACTGTGAAAGCTTTGGAAACAATAATCTCTTTCTCAAAGTGTGAAGCCAAACTAATGAAGCTCGGCTTGCTGCGCGTTTGTATCCTAGGTCTCCCGTGCTTTCCCATCTTGATAATCCAGCCTCTTCCGTGAGTTCCACTGTGTCCAAAAGCCTGTAGCTAAAGCAGGGCACTGTGATCGTCAGTTGCATTGGCCGGTACGTGGGTGCAGATTTGACAGCTGCTGCCCCAGTTGAACTCTGCCCACCATCTCATCATCAGGGAAATACATTTGTATCCTTTTTCTCTGCCAATTTTTGTACAACTAGTGGAACTGCAATTATCGTTAAAAAATGCAGGTTTTTCTTTTTTTTTTTTTTTTTAAATGCGGTTGAAATCAATTGATAGGCTAAAAAATATCATGGGGGGGGCGTAGATGGAAGCGGGGGTAGCACGGAAGCAGGTGAACAAACAGATGTGGGTGGACTGTGTGACTGGATAAGATGTGTTTTCTTTTGAAACAAGACCAAAAACGTTGCTCAAATCCAAGCAAAATGAAGGTTTGCCTCACTCCATTCCTCCCACCAGATCATTCCAACTGGAGCCAGCCTGGGTGTTTACTGAATGTGCTCACATGTGCTACAGGCTACAGCAGTTGGGCAAGTGAGAGCAAGAGGGAGCAGACCTCTAGTCTCTTCGGCAGGCTGGGGTGAGTCCCTCAAACACGACCTCGCCGAGGAGCAAATTATTCCTCCCCCTTATGCGTCTGGTGTGTAAGATGTCTCCTTTACACCCACTGATGTTTCCTACTGAAGAAGAAGAACGGAGATGAAAATCTAGTGATAACATATTTCCTTATCACAAAGGTCCGTCTAGAGTGGGCAGTTAAAGGACAAATCTTCTTCCCACATTTCCAACTATAGAGGATTCCCTATCAGTGCATTCCCATTTTTAATTCTTTGAGTGGGTCGGTATTTGGGTGGGTCAGTAGGAAAAAGAAGGGGTGTGAAGCACTTAATCCTGTCTGTTTGCCAAAAAGCAAGACAAAATCTGCTCCAAACAGAAACAGACTCATTGGAAAGAAAAATGAGAGAGAAGGAACGTAAAGAAGACTTGGGGAGGGATCTTCTTTGGAGCTACAGCTAATGTTCAAGTTAAAAGGACTGCAAGAAAAAAAAAAAATCACAGTCAAGAATGGGGATTTCAAGCTAAGATATTGAGTGGTTTCAGCTCCCACCATGCCCAATGGTAAGATCACATAACTTGTCCCTCTCTGAGGTTCTGCTGTGTGAGACATTGCTTCAGGGTCTAAATATGAAACGACTAAAAGCAGTCGATTATGGTGGCAATGAAGTATCAGGAGGACCCTTTCTTCTAACACTGAGCTTGACTATAACAAGTGTTATCCCAACGGTGGTTCTGTTTGTACCCCAAATCTTCTTGCCTCATTTCACACTACAGGTTTAAAGCAGCAGCTTGTGTCCTTTACAGGTCTTTCTCTCCCTCTCCCACTTGCAAAATTACCACCAGAATCAGCAGGTCTGATTTCAGATAATCTCTGTTTCTGCCCTCCTTCCTCTCACTCTTTCTTATCCCCTCTATCAGAAAGTGTGAAACAATGGCCCTTCAGGTCAAAATCTTTTGTTTAAATCTCTGAAAGATGAGACTCAAAATGGATTTTAAAAAGGTCAGAGATCTAAGCTTCCAATTCTCTGTGAACATGAAAAGCCTGAATCCGCTCCAAGACTCCACTGAGAAGAAAAATACGAGGATGGGAAAAAATTTACATGGAACTGCTGTTCCTGAATCTGCTTTATCATTTTCCCCCTCTTCCCCACCTACAGCCTCCATATAGAGGCCACAGGAGCTTCCCTCTGCATCTCACAAAAATCAATAGTGAACGGGTAAATTTGTATTCTTCTTCTCCATGCTGCACTCTCTATTCTCTTTTTCTGTCGTGGCAATGCAAAATACCCCACTGAGGTACCTGTCCTTAAAGGCAGTTAAAGCTAGAGGGAAGGGGAGCAGGAAAGAAGGCGAAAAAAGGGAAAAAAAAAAAAAAAAAGAAAAAAAAGATAGGAAAAAACCTGAAATTATCCAACAGGGAACATATTTCATGGGCTTTAAAGTGTTCAAATCACAACTGTACCTGATTACCACGAAGTACATCACTCACTTTAGAACCAAATTTACCCACACAAACTTGGTGTTCTTTTCCTGTTTATTACTGTAAGTTATTGCCTTCCAAAATGCTGACTCATGAAACTCAGCTTATGGAAAACGTTCTATATGTTAAGGCAGCAAATCCTCACACCATCTCTGCTGCTGCGGTTCTTGTCTCTTCTACTACAAGTGTCAGCCAGGACATAAAGCAAGGGATTTGGTACTCCCAGTTCTTATTCTTGCTTCTAACACTGATGATTTATGTGATATTGGGCACAATACTCTAAATTAGACTTCCCCTTTATCTACCCAGTTGTCTATAAAATGAGAATTGAGGGCCCAGTATTCTCAAAAACAAACATTAAGACATACTGAATTGCTTCCCTCAAAAAACATAGGATTTTTATAAATTATATTTTTTTTCTTAAAGACTGTATAGGTTAGAAATTTATTTCTAGAAAAGATGTGAAATGGAAACCCGGCTTCTTATATAATCATGCTTCTAGCAGGTGAAGCTTTGTGGAAGGTCGAAGTATCATCATTCAGGTGAAAAATATATACAGAATCAGAGAGGAGGAGAAGCAGAAATGGCAAATTTGAAAGACTGTCCTCAACGGAGGAGTTGTCAGGTCTCTACAGCTAATGTTGTCGAAAGTCCTTTGGAAGAATCTCAGGAGAAAAGTGTAAAAATGCGTACAATGGTTGTTATTTGCTTTCTGAAAGATAAATATCACATTTTAAAGGCCAGAAATGCACAAGTCCAGAAGGGTTTAGGCACCAAGAGGGTGTCTATTCCAGCCAAGCCCAGACAGACTAGGATAGGGACGACTTACTATTTACATCTACTTTACAATTAGGCAACAGTACAAACATAATTCTACAGCTTCCCTTAACTCAGTGCTAAAGCTCCCGGTCCCAGTCCTGCATGGGCCTCCTGCACATACTTAACTTGGGTTTCGTTGAGTTCAAAGGGATTACTCATGCATGTAATGTTATTCATACGAGTGAGTGCTCACTGGATCCAGGGGGGAAAAAAGCAACCCTTTTCAAAGATTCAGAATATTCAGCAGCCTTTATTATTAATTATCACTCTGATTTACTTTTCATTTAATATCATGCTGCATTTCTTCTTCATATTTTATAAACACGCACACAGAGATCAGCATCTGCCGTTGTGGATTTCAGCAGCAGCAAACCCAATAAACTGTCATGAGACTGTACTCAATTTTAATTCTGCATCAACAAAACCCAGGAAGCCCTACAAATCACACCTGAGAGAGACCTTCTGAGTGACTTTTAGTCATCAGGGGTCTGGATTAGGCCTGGCTGGAAAATGGGTTTTCCTGTATACTCAGATAAAGAAAAAAGAAAGACTGAAAAAATAACATTTTAGTTGGATTCAGTCTAGGGGAAACATCAATTCCTCATTGAAAATCAAACTAATTTTTTGGCCAAAACTTCATTTTCTTCTCCACTTTTCCCTTTTAATTTATCAATGCTAAATCACTATTTTCAGGGGGGCAAGGGGGAAAATGTTTTTTTATAAAAACCTTGCTAGGTCGAACACTTAGTTACTCCCAAACACGGCTTTGATAGAATGTTTTTACTGATCCTTATTTTGACACAACATACAAATATTTCTCCAGATTCCTTTCGGAGGTTCTTTTCTCACCCTTTCCAAGTGATGCCTTTTCTGGTAGGAAGCTGGAAAAATCAGACCCACCTCGTTTACTTTGCATGGGTGCTCACCATTTTCTCCAGTTTGCCTTGTTCTGCTGCAGCTGATCTATGGTAATAGTACAGCATAGGAATAATAGAATGCATTTTTGGGGGGAGGTTGGGGTAAAGGATACTGTCTGTAATGGATATTCTCAAACGAGCCTTCTTTCAGAAATGTGGGAAAATGTCATTTTCAGGGACAAACGTGCCTGCTGCCACCGCCAGGCTGAAGATCCTACGCTTCTCATGCTGTTGAGATGGGCCGTCTGTAATCAACAAGGAGTGGGTCTTCTCTGTGGACAAACAGTTGGGGTTCCTGCCTCTTCCCAGTGTGCAATATGGACAGATACTCCCACACGTGCTTTATACAAACTCAGTTGGACGAACTGTGTTCTCCACTGGAAATATCACCGAGTTTCTGCACTGAAAGCTTTCCCCTAAGACAGCTTCTTTCTCTCCGCTGACCATACAGGGAAAGGAGAGACATGGAAACATTCAAGCCCAGGCTGAACGGGGCTCTGAGCAACACGATCTATTTGAAGATGTCCCTGCTCATTGCAGGGGTGTTGAGCGAGATGACCTTCGGAGGTCCCTTCCAATCCAAAGCATTCTATGATTCCATGATTCTAATGCCAGGCTATGCAAACACCCCTTCCTGATCCTCTCCTGAAAGGTGAAGCGATCTGCCTGGGTCACACCGTAAGTCAGTGGAAGCCTACATCTTCTGAGTCTCATCCCAGTGCCTTCTCCACAGCTTTATGCTCTTCCCTTTGTTTTAGCTGATGCCCTCTAAACTGACAAGCCCAACTTCCAGAGCCCTCCTGGCCCCGTCTGTCATCCCAGCTGAAAGAAACTCCATTCAGGCTGTCCAACTTGGGCCAGCCCGAGCAAGCAGAGCTCACAGATGGTTAAATGCATTTGACATTTCACTGCAGGGCCTGCAGCAGAAATCCTTGCCTGCTGTAGCTGGAGCCCCGGATAGTAGCAAATCAAGGCTCGTGGCTCCAACGCTGTGTGTGCACACTCTGCTGTGAGTTAATATTATTGGCTCGCCCCTCAATCATGCCTTTTCCAGCTAGCTGCTCCTGTCAAAGCACATCTCATTAGGCCTGAAGGCTCAATGAAATGGAAATTCATGTTTAAATTTAAAAACAACATATTGACCCTGGGAGCCAGTGATGTCTACATTTTTAATAACTTACTGAGAATAAAAGGAGTGTATGTGCATGGAGGAAGGGGGAGGGCTGGGTGGCAGAAGAAAGAGGGAACGTAGAAGTAGAGGGAGGACAAGTGCATAGGGCAAATAGCCAGCCAAGGACTCTAGTCCTCTCCACTTTCTCCAGCTCAGTTCTCACTTTATTTGTCCTTCTTGCTGCATGGAAAAGAGCTCAGGCTTTGCTTAAAGGGACCTCATAGCCTCAGCAGCAGAGCATGTCCATTATACAATACCAAAACAGTGAGGGAGGGAGAAAAGCACTGTCTAATGCAGCCTGTACGTATCCATACATACCCATCCACAGTCACATGCACACACACGTGTGAACCCTGGTCCCCGAGCCCCAAGCATCAGAACGAGATGTGTTTTACTTGTACAGAGAAGCAGTGTGCTGAAGAGCGTGAGTAAACACAGAGCCTTTTGGAGGAGGATGTAAAGACAGCCATGCTGCATGTGATTTGCCATGTGGCACCATCCCCAGCCCCCTACACTTTGCTTTGACATTATTCCCAGTCAGAGAGGCACACACAGCTCTCTTGCTCCTTCCACCGTGCTGGCTACATAACCCAGGGGGGAGGCAGAGAGAGCATGTCTTCTCCTCTGTGATTACAGATGGAGAGATGCTCATTCTGCGGGGCTTCAGTGTTCTCTACTAGCACCCAGGGAGACAGAGAAGGGGAGGTGAAGGTGGGAGGTCCTCTTACTGTGTGATCACTGCGGACCCCATGGCAGTGGGTTTGGTTTTTTTTTTTTGAAAGTGAGCAGTCTGAAAATGTCATCTTGGCTGGCATCCAGCTGGGGAAATCACACGCTGCACAGATAAACCCACTCTGGCCGCTGCACCTCCAGATGGAGATGGGTCGCTGCGCTGCTGCACAGTAGCAAGAGGCTCCTGGTGCAAACTACATCTCAGCAGGAGGTGAAAATCAAGACTAGCCATTTTTGGTGGGAGCACAGAAAGATAAATCTGTAACAAGCTTTGAGACCTTTGGATCAACTGCTACAGAGCAGCAAAGTATGCTTGTCTAACAAGGGAGAGCTGAAATCAGTTTCAAAAGAGCTCAGTTGTTTCTCCTGTGTTCCTTTCACTTTCTCAGCGCAGTATTCCTAGAGTACTTAGCAGTCCTCTGGTGATGTCTCTGGTCTGTAGCTCAGCCCTAGTCATCTGTCTGGCTCAGAGGGACATGCTTGTCTGTGTGCCAAGAACCTCAACAAAACAGGACTGAAGACTTCCTGACCTACATTGCTGTTCAAAGATGTCCACTGCAGTTCTAACTAAGATCTAAACACTGCAGGCACATGGATTCCTCAGGTTTTCCTCATTGTAACAGGAGATCTCCTATGTATTACAGCTTATCCCTCTGTTGTCCTGAAAACTTTTCTCCTATCTTTTGTTCTAGACTGCTTACATTAGCACTCAGTTCTGCACTGCCTTTCCTGTCTTCCTTTTTTGCAGTCTTTGACCACTTTGATAATTTCCCCAGTATTTTTCAGTCTGACACTGATGGGTTTTGTTTTGCACTGTTGTAATTTTCCAGATGTATTCAAAAAAGATTGTGTTCAAGGAGTTGAAGGCCAGATTTCTCTATCTTGCCTCCTTGATATCGCATACCACAATTTCCACCCACTTACCGAACACCTTGCTCTTGGCTAAAGCATCTTTTCTAGGAAGACATCCAAATCTTGATTTGAAAACTTCAAGCAATGAAAAATTCACCAATTTGAAGTTATGACAAAGTTCAATTACACTCCTCGATTACCAAAAAAAAAAAAAAAAAAAAGCAGGCCTTATTTATCATTTTTCTCTGGCTTCCTTCCACAAGTGTTAGCTCTTGGTGTCACTTTCCCTGCTAAGCTAGGGAAATTTTGTTCACATCATCTAAGTTATGCCACTCCTCAGCACTTTTCCGCAGGCCTGCTCCATCCACTTCACCTCCTTCATAGCTCACTGAGTGATTCTCCATCCCTAGCACCTTTTTTTCTGATGTCCCAGATACCACCACAGGCCTTCACTTGCTGTCCCCCATCACCCAGGTGCCCTGGTACAGTGTGGTTTACATACATGAGGACCTATGGTGGCTTTTCAGACTGGTGTGCAAGGGCTATGAATCCTCTTTGCCGGCCAGACACCAGATACCTCAGAGACTCATCAGACAGGAGCCTACATATCTTAGGAAAAGGCTACAGAAGTCCATGGAGCTCCTTCCATATCCCACCCAACTCTGAGGCCTCATGTGCAAACAGGACGAGAAGAAGGAGCCTGAAAATCTACAGGGGTCACATGTGAATGCTATTAAATAGCCTTTAGGCTTCTATTTTATTTATTTATTAAGCTAGATGAGGAGTGCAAAAAGGGATGGAGGTACTTTGTTTCTCAATTTGTGTCTATTATCTATTGAAATTTGACATAATGTCTCCATAGTTCCCCTTAATATTCCACTGTATATAGAATGTGACTAGCTCCACCATCTAATGTGACAGCTTAGGAAGATTAAAAAGAAAAGCTAAACTAGCAGTAGTTGGAGATGAGGAAAAGTAGCACATTTATGAATAATTTCAGCTGAATTCTAACAACATTGCATTCCCTGGACAGGACACATTTATTATCTTATTCACCATGACTACTGCAACATTAGTGATTTGTTACTGAATCAATTATTAATTCATATGAGTGAATAAGGCTCTGTCACTTAACTCTTCAGCTGGCCGTGGCCGTTATATACTGATTGTGATTTTTAACTGTTTTCTCCCCCCTTCAACCATCTTCCTTGTCTTTATCCTCCCTGCACAACCATACTCAAACAAAATGATTATTTCCATCTCAGAAATCCATTTGGGAAAAGACACTTGTTTTCCTTCTAATTGTGAGTCTCTCTCCTGCAAAGGTCCTTTTTTAACACACCAGCTTTGTACCCAAATGGCCAAGGGGGTAGACTCAGATACTGGTTGGGTAAGACTTGATCTGTGAAAGCAACTGGTTAAAAAGATCAGTCAAATTAAGGCATCTTCCCTCAAAAGCTTCTTAGGTTACCGCCACTGAAGTTGCAGGAGCAGGACTTTTAAATGGTTGGAGGTGTTTGGTTACTAGGACACAGAGCGTGGTACAGTAAAACAAGCAGATGACAGGCTTTATTCTCCAGTTGTGGGATACAGAAGCAGATGATCTCATGGACTCAATCAGGGCCAACAACCAAAGCAGAAGCCAAGATACAAGTAATACTCACACCATTTCATCTCAGACTTGCAGCTAATACACCTCCGTCTGTCAGCTAGTTAGAGAACCAGGCAACAAATTTGAAGAGCTGGATTGTAATCAAAGCTCCATCACTGATTTACTGCCATAGGCAGTGACGGTCACATCTGAATTTTTTCACCCTCACTGCCTTTGGAAAGAAAATAAACAAATAAAAAACCAACCAAACAAACATACATTAAAAAAACAAACAAACAAAACAGTAGAAGGAGAAGGGAGCATACTAAAATCTTCACAACAGCCATCACAAGCAATAGAAAAGACAGTCATTACTGTGCATAGCACAGCCTACCTATCAATGGTCATTAGGCAGAAGGTAAAAGCAATCATTTTAACTACTGTCAATGAAATATGTTGTGATTAAGCTCTAAGATGTGCTTAAGCCCTATGTGTATGGTGATAGAAGAATGCAAGTTATGTAGCTCCAGGCCAGGACTAGCTGTTATGTGAATTTCTCCTGTAGTCCACTGGAGTAAACTATAAGCAGCTCATCTCTGCCTGTCTGTGTTAAGACAAGGAAAAATTGTTTGATGTAAAACCTAAACCAAGATCTCTCAAAGGGACTTGTGTGTGTTTATTAGAACTTGGTTTTCAGAAGGTAGCTTCCATATCACATCTTTGAAGCACATGAGCATAAGGCCGTCCTCCACCAGTGGTCACTGAAAATAGAAGGCCTTCCAATATCTTCCAAAGAGTGACTCTGTCTCTGGTTAGTAAAAATTTTGACTGTCGTCCTTTGGATTAGCAGAATTACCTGGTAACATAGATCGGTCTAAAGCTAGAGTGACAGCACTAAAATAAACAGACATCTTCCAATTTACGGCTACCACAAATGAAGCTTTCAGGGCACAGGACACATCCTTACTATCAAATAGTGTTTCTCTCATAATATGATGTACATCAGTGGTCAGTATGAAACCTTACCCACCAGGTTTGCAAGGATAGTACTGAAGTGGAAAATTTCCTCAAATTATGCTTTATAGTTCTTCAATGAGAGACTGGAGAAATAAGATAACATTTTTAGGGAGGTGATTCTACATTATGCTTACTCACAGCTGGTACCTGGTGGTGTCAGGTTGTTCCTTTCAGTGCCATCATCTGATAAAAAGGTTCCTACTGCCATGAAAGAACTTAAGATATCTAACTTCTGAACAAAATCTCTTTTCCCCCATCCGCCTTCCAACTTCACCATCCATGCTAGGAGCACTACAAGAACTAAAGCAAATACCCTAAATGATAACAGGTCAATTACAGGATTGAAATCATGTCCGATTTCATAATATGAAGTGTTATAAGTAACACAGAAAGGATTTGTCTACCTGAGCAAGACTAAATATTTGGGTTTTATCTTGACATTGTCCTTTCAAGGAAAGTCAAAGAGGGGAACAGACAGAGATTATAAAGAGGGAACTACTGTATCAAAAAACAAATGGTTTATGGTTAATGAGTAGATAGCACAGGGAATATGCCATCTAGTCCTACAGTGGGCAGAGAAAGGGACCAGTTGTGACAAAATGACCCTTTCTGTCTACTAAAAGGGGTTAAAATGGGCCTTGATTAATTACTCTATGTGGCATAAACTTCCTAAGGCAGTCACAACCAATAACTGTTGTCTCACACATCCTGCAGTCACACAGGGTGGTACCAATTAAAATTCACATACAAACATAGATACACATTGCATTGCCTGCCTCACTTGGAAAAAGAGGTATTTGCTACACTCACATGAAGAAGTCAATGGTAAAAGAAAAAAGGCTCAGCTCTCTACAGTCCTATTCCAGCCAAAACGGATCAAGATCTGGATGCTTATTTTGTCAATTTTTTTGTCAAAGTTTTGTCTCACACTTGGTCTCCCAACATCTGCCTCAATATTATCCAGTGTTATAGTTCACTCTCATTTTGACAAAGAAAAGGAGATGCAAGTCTTCAAAGTCATATGCAAGAGTTTTATTCCATGTTTCAAAAACTGAAATCCACCTCTCAGTTTTCCACAATTCTCATGATAATTAAAGTGGCTGTGAAAGACAGGCAAGGTCTCTGCATCAGCTGAGCTGGCTTAACATGAAGCTCAGGAAAACAAAGCTACTCATGGAAAATGTTTGTTTATAAAAGTCTAAAAGGACAAAAACTAAAAGAAAAAAAAAAGACAACAACGAACAAAAAAACCCTCTATCATTTAAACCTACCCATAAATCTCAGTAAGACTGCAAAGTTGCAGCTTGCTTGGTATATTTTATAGACAGAGATCTTGCTGACTTGGCTGACACTAGCTAGGAGGCGGGGAAGGCAGGAAAGTTGAGATTTGGGGTGGGTAAACATTCCCATCCATCAAGCAATTGGATTTGCAACTAAAGCTGTGAAAGCCACATCAGATTAACGTTGCCAGGGCAGGAATGATGCAAAAATCATCTGTCTTTAATGCAAGCGACAATAGACACAAGGAATACATATGTGGGGCCAGGGTGGTTCTGGTTCCTCTGTAAGCTCAGGTCAAGGTGCAGGAAAAAAGTCTCCCACAAAGATTCGTGCCACCTCTTCTGCTGGATTGTGTCCTCATCTCTTTAAACTTGGTGGGGAGGAGGCAATGGAGGACAGGGTCTGACAGCCAACCCTGCAATTTCCCCTCAACCTCACATCTCTTTTGTTCAGAGCAAGATGCCCCAATTGTGCCGAACCACGCGAAAAAAAAAAATAAAACAAACTATAGAGGCTTTTGTCCTCCAGAATCTCTCATGGAAGGAAAAAGCCGAGACCAAGCAATTTAATTCAGTTAGGACTTTTGTGTCTTAATCCGTGGAGCGATGTTTTCAATCAGCTGTGGGGGGACAGGGGAAAGCGGCTCTGTGCAGGCTCCATAGGGCGCAGGCGTGTGGGTGCTGGGCAAAGAGGGAGGCGAGGAGCTGAGCTGCAGTCACCGAGCTCCCACCCAGCCCAAGAGGAGCCGACCAGGCATTACTGCACTCCAGCCTTCACGAATGCAAAGCAGCTTTTGCGTGTAGGTCATTTCAGGACAATAACAATAATTAAGAGGAACACTAAAACACACTCGCACACTAAATGACGAGGGGAAGTGGAGTCTGTGGGTGAAGAGGGAATAGGTACAACTTCTCCCTACGGGGGCAGACAGAGTAAAAACATTATATTTAAATATGCACAGTAAAAACATTATATTAAAAAAAAAAAAAAAAAAAAAAAAAAAAAAAAAAAAAAAAAAAAAAAAAAAAAAAAAAAAAAAAAAAAAAAGAAATACAAAAAAAAAAAAAAAGACAAAAAGGAAAAAAAAAAAAAAGAGAGGAGAAAAAGGGGGGAAATAAAAAAATAAAGTAAGAGGGACAGCACGCATTTGGACTGAGAGAATAAAGAAACAAAGAAAACTGGCTGAAAAATGGCCCAGGTTGCATGACTCAGGCAGTACCTCTGTGTCTGGGAGCCACCTGCTTTCCGTCATCAGTCCCTTCACACTTACATAGACTTGCTAGGGCAGGGACCAGGTTAGATCCTGGCTTTGAGACAGGCAGAAGTCAATGGGGGTGTGGGAACGTGAAATGACCTCCAGTCTCACGCAGAACCGGACATGCTTCATCCCACTCCTCACTCACACCCTGACCCTCAATGCCTCCAGCTATCCGAGTAATATTACTTCCCCTCACTGCGCACAGCTTTGTTCTGCAGAAAAAGGACCAGAGACCAAGATTTGTGTGGTACTTGGAAATCAGAAGCCAGCTAAGGAAACACAGCAAAACTTTGTTCATATGTACGGCACCTATACATACACATACACATACACTCATTCACATACATACAAACCCTTTCCCTTCCACCCCTGCCTTTATAAAAGGTTTGCTTCTACTTTAAGGACACAGTTCAGGAAGGGCAGCTGTTGAATCACATTTCTCCACAGAGCACACTACTCTGAAACAAAATGTTATCATGAAAATCCCTGTGGGCTGAAGCTGGAAAGGAAAAACAGACTCCTGACCTGCAGTTGTTAAAAATGGCTTTTTGCAGATGAATGGTGATGCAAAGTGCAGTCTTACAGAGGGTAAAAAAATAACACTGGGAACTCAAATTGCATGTACTTTTAGCACCTTAAAAAATAAAGCAAAACAAAAAAACAAGCACAGCCTGTAATCACTATCGGAAAGCAGCATTGGCATAGGTCTGTGGCGTGCTGAGAGCCATGTGTCTGCTCCTCAGATAACCTGACAGCATTACCATGGTTAGAAGTTGTGTATCTCTGCCCAGACCAAGATTGACCTCTACTGCGCTGTGCACACGCTGTGTGGTGGTCAGGCCGTTAAGAAGGCAGGGAAAGAGAGAAGTTCGACGAAAAAAGAGAAGGATCTGCACCTGGTTCTTCCCGAGCTCCGAGTGCCAGCAGAGACACAAGAGCCACAAGCCTTGAAATGTCCAGGTGGCTCACTGTGATGGTTTTGAAGCAGCCAGCCCCGTGGATCAAACAAGTGACATCAAGTTTTGGCAGCAGCTGGGCAGCATGTTTGAAGATCATGGGTCTGGATGCTGACACGAACTCTGCTGTAGTGATTTCTCTGCCTCCTGCTCCTAGATATCAACCATCAGTATCTTTCCTCCTTCTTTATTGGTCTTCTCTACCAACAAGCTAGGACTTCTGTCATATCTACAGGCAGATCCTGTTCACTCAAGATCCTGACAGAAAAGTCCATAAATGATGAAATATAAGTAGCACTTTCTATAAAAAGGGAAAGCCAGCTCATTGTTACTGTAATCATTAAAAATGAGTTGAAATAAAATGTTAGCAACTACATCTACGGTTGGAAGGTAGAAACAGAACTGCTGCTTACATCAGCTGTACCATGCCTCTGAAAGTCATATCAACTCTTCTTGACAACTTGGGGAAGAGAAGTGACTATCACCCACGGTTTTCAAAGGGAAATAAAGACCCCTGCGAGCCCAGACAGCTACTGAGAGTCTGATCTGAATTTACTGCTGCAGACGGAGGGAGAAGTAAATGACGCTTTATGAACTCCATCATTTATTGACTCACCAACATTGTTTGCTTTTGGGGAGGCAGTTGATGCTTTTAAAACCTATTTTTCTTCACACTGTAAAGGGAGTTGCTTTCGTTTGGCTGGCTGTGCTGAGCTGATACAGCCAACATCACCACCTCATGTGTCCATGCACGCTCCTTCTCCCTTATCCTGTTACTGAAAATTCTCCCTTTTTTCACAGCTGTTTGACTTGAAGCATTCTGACATTGCCTATTAAGACTCCTAAAAATCCTGTAGTTCTGCTGGTCCAGGAGCAGACCATTGCACATCGAGCAATGATACCTGGGAACATGCACAGATCTTGGCAGCCTCCAAAGGGTAGACAGTGTCCCCCCTCCTGTCTGTCCTGCTGAGCACAGCCACAGAAAGCTTCAGCAGACATCTACTAAGCTCTTCCTACCTCAAACACTGGTCTAGTAGAGTGACAGAGTGACTTCCCAGCTTAAGATCCTTGTATGACCTCAGGCAAACTGACTCACATGGGAATCACCTTCCCTAACTACAGCCAGCTAGAAGTTAGGCTCTGCTCTGAGGCAGTCATCTAACTGTTTTCAGAAGTTAATAGAGACAGACAGCCACCTCAAGAGATGTTCTGCCCCACTTCTGGATAGGACGGACTGCACTTCAAGTGTTTCTCACCATAGACAATAGAGCAGACTAGATGATTAACTTAGATTTGATATCGTCCCAGCTTTTAGGGGGTTAGAGCTCAAGGACATTAACCTTGCACCCCTGGTCTGTGCCTCACTTCCCCACTCGCAGAGCTGTTATTTCCACAATCCTGCTTCAGTCCAGTTAACACAGTGAAAATATAGCCCTGAAACTGAGATCCTTCGAGGTTAGAAAATAAAGGTGGATAGCTGTCTGTGGCAGACACAAGAAATTACTGCTAGAGCTAAAGGAATGGATACGACGAAAGCATCTCCCAAAAACCTTGTAAAGCTGCCTGTGGACAGATAGGAGTAACGTGAAGGATAAATTAATATAGAAACTCTGGGCACCACACCCAGTTCTCTCCTCCAACTCAACGTCTACATGAGGCTGAAGGACAATGGGGCAAAGATCTTGGGCTTGTCTTCATTGCTGCCATAACTTCATCTCAACAAGACTACACACAAACACCTAGGCCCAAAACCTGGCCTCGTTTCCGTTGGGTCACTAACCACTCTCTGACCAGCGTATCTTTCATGGTTCTGAACATGCAGCACAACTTGGACTCTCCATGGCTCAAATACAAGGCCGAAAGAGTTAGTCTTTGTATGATGGCCTTGGCATACAAACAAATATCTCTGTCGTATTTGAACTAAGAAATCCTGATTACTGGAACCTGAGTATTTAGTCACTGGATTTCTTATGTCTATCAAAGATAAAGCAGCAACCAAGGCTCCAGGAGTTGGACAATGTAAAAAGTTTATTTCCTACACGTCTGAAACAATGTCAGGCTGGGGCTTGATTTTTCTGCAGGAAACTGACTGATAGACCTTTTCTCACACCAAAATGAAATGTGTAGAAACTAAAAATCTTTTAAACCAACTAAGCAAGTGCTGTTAAAATAATTTCAAACCCAGCAGCAAGTTCAAAAGCTATTGCATGAGAAGGGGAGGTGGGAAGAGATGGAAGGAGAGGAGAGGCAAAGAAAGAGATAAGGACTGCTGCAAAATGAGGTGTTTACTAAGGATCATTTCTTCACAACTGTTAAGTTACCTCAGAAAGAGCCAGGGCTCAAAGAATCACTGGAAGATGAAAACCTCAGTGAGAAGAGGAAATACAGTCTCAAAGCCCCCAGGCAATCCGTGTTCCCCCCATGTGCACCATGAGGAAAGTGTGGGAGCAATCTCACCAGCTCAGGGCTGAGGGACACGTCTCCTGCTCAGCTCTTCACGTCCACTCGCACTTAAGCTTCCACAGAATAACCTTGTGCTCCCCGCTGTGCCACTGTGCAAGGGCTGGCAGGGGAAGGGGCTCAGGGATAATGAATGAAGCTCTATATTAGCCACAGAAGCACAGGACAGTCAAATGAAAGGGTAAAAGTATGGTCATGAAAGACAAGCAGTCACTCCGACTGTGTGCTGGAGGTAATTACTGCTATATAAATAAACCAGAGGAAAAAAAAAATCTTTTAAAAATCTAATTACCATGCAGCACTGTGGGTTTCAACCTTGGTCAAGTACAGGCAGACCTGATTTACGCTCCATCATAAAATCCTAAGCACGAGGCTGGTCTCTCTTTCTCTTTACAATATGAGTCAGGGAATCTGCACAGGACGCTTCTCACAGAGGAGCTGCCTGATAGATAGATGTGCCCACGTCTAGGTGGATCAGCATCTCCAGCAAGCCCAGGACTACACAAGTACACCACCTGCACGTATATTTATCACAGTTTTCCCTCTGAAAGAAATGACAACATTTCTTTTGGAAAAAAAAAATATATATATATATTAAAAAAAAATAGAAGAAATAAAAAGGTGCTACCAAACCTCTGTTTCACTGGACTTTTAGTGTCTCTCATTATTAGTATTTCTCTTGACACTTAGTAAAGGATATTTCCCTTTTGTACAGAGCTGCCTTCTTTCTTTCAATAATGTCACGAAGGTATTTCTATGAAAATCTTCTAATTGTGCAGAAAAGGGAAACTGAGGTAGAGGCTTAATTTACCACTGAGACTTTGGGGTCCTTCTACTCAAGCAAGAGTTTTGTGCTCTAGCTTTCCGAAAGCCTCGATATAAATGTTTTACCCATCATCCCAAGACCGATAATGACCCAAACTTTGATATTTATTTTCTGCGCATTTGCTTGTTGCAAGACAAGTTTCATTCAAGAAGAACAGCAGGTGAGTAAAATGTAGCAGCTAACTTTAAATGTATCATCGTTTTGAACTTGCAGAATTGAGGCGCATTCAAGAGCAAAGTAAATCCTGAAGCACATCTGATTCTCCTCATGTGGAACTGAGTGCTACACTGCAGCTTCTTAACTGCAGAAACACTTCTGACAGCAATCAAGTTCAGACTGGATTTGCAGTTCAGAGCTGTTGATACAAGTGGACAGGTAGCAGATTTCCCACCATGAGTGAACAGGAGACATTTTTTCCTCTTCCCAAATTGAGAGAGAGATATCAGAATCTATTAAGTCAATAATTTATGTCAGTAGAAATGTATAATACAAACACGTACATACAATGACAAATGTTAGGTCAGTGAAACAAAATCTCTCACGTAAATTTCAAAACATAAATTGTGTTTAAAACCCTTCAACTTTACTCATTTAACAGGTTTCAAATCACAATGTCGTTTAAAATCTCAAAGCCGAGCATTTTGCTTTAAGCCATATCAAAACAGTATGCTTCAATAATTTCTAAACATAAGCACAGATCCTAAAGTGGTGGGACACCCTAGGGAAAAAATAGCTCATTGTGTCATCTAATTGTTTCCAGTACTTTTGGAAAACAAACAGTAAAACCAGAATAACTATTAAACAGCAACCAAAGTTAGGAAAAAAGTACTGTCAGAGTTCAAAAATAAGATAATTTCCCTATCATCGTTAATGAGATTTATTACCCAGCATCTGTTATCCTAAAAGTCAAACCCCACTTTTAATAATTGCCTCTTGCTTTTATACACTATCTGGCACTCACACAGCTTCCTTGATTAAACCTCAAAGCAGGTAAGCACTGTGATACAGAGGAAGAAAGATTCAGAGGTGAAACAAATTGCTCATAGTTTCAGAGAAATCAGTGCCAGAGCAAAGAATCAGAGGTCCAAGCTCACTTCCTGTATAATAAACCACCCTGCAGCTAAAGTCTTGGCTACTATTCCCCACCATTAGAATATGATTCCCCACCACTAGTGTGCATTTTGCAATCCCGATGGCAGGAAAACCTCTGCAGCTTGAGCAGTTATGCACAAACATAAATAACCTCATCAGAAGAGACCCTGACTGTTTAAAAGGACACAGTAAAGAAGGTGTTTGCTGCTGTTCATGGTTGGTCATGCATGGTACCATCACACAAAAAAAGCCCAAAACTAATAGGTGCAAATGGGTTGTGACCTGCAAAGAAATAAAATTATAAAGAGTATGAGGGGATTAATACACAGCTTTACCAAGGGCTGTGATGTGGCAGCAGGACCAGGGGAAGAGGAGTGGGTAACTGAGATGTCCACCCGGTCTCATGTTAAAGATGTTACAGAGGAGTGTGCGGGGTGGTGAAATAACCCACATTGTACCCACTTCTGTCGATAATCTTTTTTTGCTTGTTTTTAAATTAAGATCTCACTCTGTTTTAGTTAATTTCATATTGGAGCAAGCAAACAAAAACATTTGAGATGAAATTTTACTAGCTGTGAAAATCTCAGCTGTAACAGATAGCATTTCTGTAGCAGCAATTTTTGAAGCATGTTTATCAAAATCATGATACGTGCCTCTAAATTTTATCCTATCTTCCTGCAACCCTTTCAATCAGGGAAAACGCAAGCAGAGGTTTCAAACTGTCTGTAGTTCCCCTTGCATTATATTTAAAAGTAAAAAGAAGGAAACAACTGTTAGAATGCTTCCACACAAATAAAAAGATAGAGCTCTAAAAGCAACTGGAATAACTCTTGGGAACAGCTCTTGTCTCTTGAATAAATACTTTGCAGTTTACAGCTTTCTATAAAAAAAGATATTTTCTTTTCCACGTCTTTCTTCTAGCTACATACAAGCTTTGTCTTGTAAAACAACAAGCAGTTTGTTAAGCCTGAGAATGTGCTGCCTGTATGTGTGTCTGAATATGTGCATTTTAGACTGGGTTTAAGAAAAATGCATGTACAGCATGTGCCACATACTGAGATAGTCCCTGTTCTAAACACTTTGGTACATGCTCAAAATTCAAGGAGAGCATGAGAGGCACAACTTGGAGCTTCATAGATGAAAGACACCAGTGGAAGGCAGAACTGCAGGGACATCAAGAGAAACTCAGATCTTTCTCATCAAACTGAAGTACCCACTTTCTCTTCCTCTGTTCTCCACTCTCACCTTCCTCTTTCTTCCCCATCTGTCTGTGCCCTCCACACTAGATCATCTCTGGTATTTGCAGCATTCACACTTTACTGGACTTCTCCCAGACAATCCTTCTTGCGTGTTAACAAGCATTTCATTTAAAAAAAACCCCAAGCTGGTCATGCTAGCACTGCAGGAAATGTTACTATTGCTTAGTGTATATATATATACACACAAGCTGATTTTGAGGAAGACAGGCAGTTGTCACCTCAGAACAGAAGAGCCCAGTGGTCACACATTATCTAACACACCCTCTTATTGGGTTGGTATCTCTCCATAGACTAGCCAATGAATAGTTTTGCTTACTTTTGTCTGACTCAGTTGACCTCAGGCAACCTTCCCCTGACTTGTCACTGTATAGAAATTGTCAATAAAAGAAAACTTAGCATGAAATTTGGAAAAGTTCAAGAGCACAAGAGATTTTGTTTGTTTGTTTTAAAGAAATGGGATGTGCCACACTTACAGTTGGTCCTTTAGGTTCCCAGAGTACCTGACCCATACGTAAAACAGAGCAAACATTTTAAGTGTTTAGTTCCTACTTTACTATCTAGAGTAAGCGACAACATGTTGAAGTCTCTTGAAGGCAGAATATTCACGTGAACAATACGAGTTGCTCAGTAAGAGACAATCTCGAAAAAGAGATGTACAGGGACCTTATCTAGAGCAAACAAGACTATGTATTGAATATCCAGGTTATTACTGTTGTTCTGTCATGCCATCTAATTTATCCTGTGATGCAGTTTTCCCATCCTGGAAACAGGACTAATAGATTTATTTTTTATTTAATCTCAAAGTAAAATTACATGGACACAATCCACCAGAATTTGCTGGAAATTGTGGTTGAATTTCTAAAGAAAACAAACAAAAAAAACCCACAAAAAAACCAAACAAACAAAAAAAACCCAAACAGCTTTTATCATGATTCTTAAGTACCTTTAAATGTGTTGAACTGTAAAAACGAAGACTACTTTTCTTGTTTCTTCTATTACCATAATAATGTATATTTTAAAAGAAAAATTGAATTTTGTATAGTACTTCCTGCAAATGTCTCCAATGTTGCACAGAATTAATAACAGAAGTTCTGAATTGCAAAACAGAAATAAATTCTAAATAAGGGCATAATTAAAAATGTAAAAGGACAGAATTTGGCAATAATAATTCTACTCCAAGAGCAGGAGAAAAAGTGAAGTCCAAATCTCAGATGGAAACCTGACCACTGAACCACAAAGCAAAACTCAAGTTTATCAAACCATGAAATGAATATATTTATTCCAACCTTTAAAGCCTGCAATAAGGGTGAGGACAAAAAGTGCACTTCTAAGTCTGCCCTCTTTCCCTAACAAAGAATGTTAGGAATGGTTAGGAACTGGTTCCCCTGAACAATAGCAGAGGAAGATACCAAGCTACATTGCTAACTTCATGAGGGAACTATACTTATACGGTCACTGGGATGCAGCAGGATCAGGCAACACAACACCAGTGTCTTGGGGGGTGAATGCCTCCATCTCTCCATAACGCAGTCTAAACAAACCTTGCTCTGAAAACTGGTAGAGTTTAGCTAGGTAACACAGGCTTTAAATCTGCCTCCAGGCTTCTGTCCCCTCTTTCTGGCAAGGGACCTCCAACCCCCATGATGGCATCACAGTGTTGCATCAACAACACACCCAGCTCACCATGACAGATTTACAGTTGTGTCAGATTAAAGGGGGCTGGGTGAGGGCAGCCGCACAGCAGAATATTTATTGTGCATCACTTAGGAGACGCAGAATATTGCTTGGACACTTAAATAGATGCATCAGTGTTAACTGATTTGCTCTGAGGCACCATATGCTAATCAAATGGGGTGCGATGCATAATGTCACATTAATGTCGTAATAAAGGAAATCTCGATGTGTTCAGTAATGTCTTTATGATTACCTTTAATTTTAGATAGCTAGTGAAGGAATGTGTGTTCAATATCTGGATCTGCTGTCTAATTACCTAAGATATAACACGAACCAAATGTACGATAAAAGGCCAGGGTTTTTATTTGAGATCACTGGTGACAACATAAACCATAAATAAGTCTTACAATCTGTACAAGCCTGAAATACCACAGTCTGATCGGCACCTGAGATTGTTTTAGGCACATTTTGATTTCTTTTCATCTTTAGTCACCAACCTGGAAAAAGGAAATATGTAGACACAGAGGGATATAGCTTCAAAGCTGCTCCCAGGAGGATTAAATACACAGGTCCAACAGATGTTTTACATTTACTTCTACAAATAAGCATACTCACAGTTCTGTCATTCAATTCAAGCCACCCCTTATGCTTACGACAGCCTTTCAGGTAAAGTCACCTTAAGCCTGCTCATCTTTTTCATCAATGTTCTTACCACTTCTTTTCTCAAAACACATACACAAAATCCACCTATTAATTCAGCTTCTGAGAGTTTGAAGTGTTACACAGAGTAAACTCTTATTAACAGCATTTGGGTTTCAGGGTTTATGTTTTATGTAATTTGCCTAATCCTTAATGTATTTTACATAGAAAAAATGGTAACTATTCCCCTTATATAACCAGTGAAACTGAGGCACAGAGTTCAAACAAACTGATTCAGGTGATAGAATTCGGGAGGTGGGATTAGGCTGTAGGTCTTACAACTTCTAAATCATCATTTGAGCAAAGAAGTGCTTGGGATGGAGTTCCTCTCATCAAATGGCATGTGCTAGTAGAAAAAGTTTGGCTGTGAAGTGTCAGGTAAGAGAGGGATTAAGAATCTTGTACAAAAGAGGAATTTATTTTAAATTATGTCCCTGTAATCATAATTCTCACCCAAAATCTGGTGCAAACAGGCATGATTCACTCTTTTACCCTTCTTTTGTAGTAGAACCTTTTAAACCAGCACCCCAGAGCAAAGGTTTCAGAGCTGAGGTACTGAAATTGAAAGCAGAACACAACTGAAAATTTAGGTAGGTGTTCTCCTAATCAGACCTGCTTGAGGGTGGATGTCTCAGCTCCTTCACACAGATAGGCTCCAAGGTGGCTTCT
This sequence comes from Pampusana beccarii, assembly GCA_013399365.1. Classification (NCBI taxonomy): domain Eukaryota; kingdom Metazoa; phylum Chordata; class Aves; order Columbiformes; family Columbidae; genus Pampusana; species Pampusana beccarii. Next base: position 44,036 of record VWYH01001426.1, read on the forward strand.
CTCCAAGTATATTCAACAGGTGTACATGAACAAAGTTATTTCAGACTTGTATTGATGAAATTAAGATCAGGATCTGGTCATTATGACTGAAACAGAGAGGAAGGATGGAAAAAAGTGAATTCTGAACCTCGGAGTTACCTACAATCTGCTACACCAGTTTGAATCAGAGAAAAGGTTCTGCAGGTCAGTGGAGTCACACCAGGGTAGAAACAGTACAAAACTAGATGAAAACCAGGCCCAGGAATTAGAGCAGCAATGCTGCCTGGGCCCTCAGAGACATCCAGAAACCCTTTGATAGAGTAAAATCCTGATACGCTGCAAGAAACAATCTGCAAGTGAGTTCCCTGTCGGCATCATTAATGCATTCCCAATGCAGAAATCAGAGGGCTCTTTCCAGAGGAGCAAAGCTGTAGAAAGAGGCTCCCTGTTTAATGACACCAGTGAATGTTTCTCCTGATGTGGAGAAAAAGAAATCGGCTCCTGCTGACTTAGTATCAACACAGGTTGGGGCTAGCCCAAAATACATGGTCAGAACAGGTGCAAGGCAGAGCTAGAAGGGGAAAGGAACTACCACTTAAGTAGTGGAGCAACTAGAGGGTGGTTTTGCAATTTATGGTCCCTCTACTCCTTGGGCTTTTTGGAACATAGGACTCAAATTCATTACTCTTTTTCTGCCTTCTGGATTTATGGAAAATGTGGAAGAGGTGCTCAGGATCAAAGAGAACAAAATCAAACACGCCTGGGGACAATCTCAGCCTCAGACAAGAAACAGATTTGAACTCTGCACCTACCTAGGCTAAGAGTCAAGTTTTCAGCTGTTACAGGATTTTAAGTCCAGACTTTGTTTCCAGCCCAGCTCAAAAGGCATAATACTGTTACTCGGTACAGAAGATTTCCTTCTCCCTCTTCTTTTCAAGTTGAAATCCCTAATCAGTATCGCTGTTTCTAAAGCTAGTAAACAGAGCTGTGAGGAACCTTAAAGAATCAACTAATCCAAAAAGAGAGATTAACATACAGTCCCTCTTCACAGATTCTTGTCTAATATCATCTTCACAGCCTCTACGGACTGAGACAGCACAACAACCCTAAACAATACACTTGGTCTTAACACCTCTTCTGCCCAGTTCTACATCACGACAGCTTACTGCAGTTTTTCCATATATTGAATGCTGTAGACTGTCCAAACTCAGAAGTTAATCAGCTCCTCAGAAATTATCTGCCTGACTTCTGTGTTACAGGAGCTAAAAGTCCATTTCTCTGTCACTCTGATTTTTTTCTAGTCCTTAAGTCTAGCTTTATATTTAATGTTTCCATTTTCCTTCATCTGACTAATGTAACTGATAAAATTTCTACTGTCACTTTCTGTGTTTATGTAAAGTCTAATTTACATGGGGATGTCTCATTTCTTGACTTCTGTGCATGACCTCACTGCTGGATACATCTGTCTAAGTCAGATGGATGTTCGAAAAGGAATTTGTCACTCTGGTACATCTGGAATTCTTATTGTCAGTTCTGGCCAGTGGGTGATCATAAAATAACCTGCAGACAATCAACACCAAAAGGAAACAGTAGAAAGGAAAGATCTTGGAATAAACTAGAAAAAAAACAAACCAAACCAACCAACCAAACAAACAAAAACAGGCAAGGAAGGATGATCATAAAAGTATTCAGTCCTACAACTAGCTTAAACTTGAAAAACATTGGCTGATGTAGATAACACAGTGTCTGTTTATCATACAGATATTGCTGCACCAAAGTCAAAAATTAAACATAAGTTTCAGCTGAAGCTGGGCTAAAGTGTTAAGTTGAACCTGAATATTTCTGGGTTTCCCTAACCTGTATTTCTAATGCTGTTTGTTCTAAGTCAGCAAGCCCTTGTTTCCACAGGGAATGTTTGAACTTATCTCCTAATCCATATGAACGATGGCAAGAACACGTAAGAGCAGGAATCATAAATATAAAGCCTTTTATTTTATTTTATTTTTCATTGCCTGATTGTTCCATAGCTCTAAGCATTGTGGTGTCCACAGGGGGTAGCAGTGCCTTGCCAGCAGCATACCTAATTAATTCCTCCTTGACTGTTCCATGTGGCTTACTCAACCCCTACCCAACTGACCTATTGCTTCCCTCCATGATAGGCTAAATTAATGATGACAAAACTAAGGAAAAAGTGAATTCTTTAATTCCAGAAAGTATCAAAGCTTACATGAGCCCAACATCGACTAGGCTAGAAAGATCAGTCCATGCCCTTGGGATTGTTTTTCTGGGCTCCTCCCTTTCTTCCCATCAAAATCAAATGGAATTAAGCCTGGTCTTCAGTGAGTGACCTTTTGATTCTCAAGACATGTATAACAGTTGGCATTTACTCTGTGTAGTGTCTTTCATGAGAAGGGCTCGAAATATCTCTCTACATCAAGTCTCACAATATCCTCAAGGGGAAAGTATGCATTATCCTCATTTAATTAATGAATTGTCAAAGGTTAAAATACAAACTAAAAGAGACTGATCCTTCAAGGTACACAGCTTGCCCAGATTCCGGTGGAGCTGGTGGGGAGATGAACATACTCAGCACCAAACAGGATCAGCCTCCAAGACCAAGGTCAGTTTTCAGAGCAGTAATTCTGGTCCAACGCTCTTAATCCAGTGTTTTAATCAATGTCTTCATCTATTCTCGGGTCAAGACCCAACTGATTAAAATAACAAGATACACTTTAAATTAATATTTTGTCTGAGTGAGTGTATGTACATCTTGAGGTGAGTTTCAGAAGCATAAAAACTGACATGTCCCCCTTTCTCCTGCCAGTCAGCAAGTGGAAATGTTCACAAAGAAGACACCAACCTTCACATGACTGGGACTGTATTCCTGTCCTGGCCAAGCCTTGGCATGTGGTCTTAGGGTAAGCCACCATTCCCAGAATCTCTGTGTAACTCCTATCCATTTCCATCACAATGACGCTAATGCTGAGCATTTTACTGTCAGCAATGTGCGGCTTAAATGAAAATAAGAAGCAAGGGGAACTGAGGCAGAGAGACGCTACATAAATTCTCAAGTCATGGACTATGTAGCCAGGGAATTCAACAGAGCTGACACTAGTATTTGTGGATTTAAAATTCTGCCTATTGGACTCCAAGGAAAGTAGGAACATGTAAACTTTTCCCCACCTATTTTTGTCTGCCATCCACCCCTTTCCTTCTCCTCCGTGGTCACAAAGCTTTTTATTTTCATTACATTCTAAATAGTTCCAGGCTTTCTTTACAGCTGAAGCAGACTTGATATCTTGATTGAGACTCATAACAAACATGTAAGCAGACAGGTCCCTAAATTAGCTAAAGAATCCTGTTAGATGTACCATTACAAGAAAAAGAGGCTGCAATAGGTGAAAAGAAAACTTCACCATGGTGCAGATGAGAAGCCAAATGCCCAGAGTTCCACTGAAACACAGCATGATTTTTTTCTACGTTGGAGCTGTAAAACAGAATTAAGTTAGCACGTCACTGAAAATAAGATCTCACCTGTGGAGGATAATGCCTACCATCATCTCAGAGCAATTTGCTGCTCTATATTCAAAGAACTCCTGAGTTTCTACAATAGGCAGTCTAATTGCAAACATTTGGTGTTAATGTTTGATGACTAGAAGTACAGAAAGCCAAGGTGTATTTCAGAACAGTATGTACAATTTCTTTGCTTCAGCAGTAGGATAAGACATCCATTAGAAGGTGATGAGCTAACTGCAATCTTCCTGGAAGGTTTTATGACTGAACCAGAATTTAAAGAGGTGCTACTAAATGCACCTCAAATAGATCCAGGTGGGAGACCAAGTCACATGTAAGTACTCTGACAGAGTCACTTCGAACCATGGAAAAAGGACTTTGGGACCTGAAGCCAAATAAACAAGGCAATGAAGAGAAGGGACAACCTGGTAAGTCAACCACCAGTCACAACACTACCAAGCATGGTGCAGTGTATGCTGTAGGTGATCACTATTGACCAGTTTCACTGAACTAGCCTGTGCCTCCAGCACAGCCTTGAGAACATTAGTAGTGGAGATGGCATATGAAAAAATTCTGAAGATGTCAGCTTGATTAGTGCCAAAAAGTTTCTTCAAACCCTGATTATCCAGTTGTGTGTGTTCTCTTTGGCCACAACTTCTGTTGTCTGTAAAATGCAAGTTCTGCTACAACGGAATTGTTGTTTTTAAACAGAGAAGGACTCATGGGCAACATGTCAGCTGGAGGTCGCCTTGGGCACAGTTATCATAAAATGGTTGAGTTTCCTATCCTTGGGCAAGTTAGAAGAGTGGTCAGCAGAACTGCTACTTTGGACTTCCAAAGGGCGGACTTTGACCAGTTCAGAAGGCTGGTTGGCAGAGTCCCTTGGGAGGCAGTCCTGAAGGACAAAGGAGTCAAGGAAGGCTGGTCACTCTTCAAGAAGAAAATCTTAGAGGCACAGGAGCAGGCTGTCCCCGTGTGCCGGAAGGGGAGCTGGCGGGGAAGGAGGCCGGCCTGGCTGAATAGAGAGCTGAGGCTGGAATTTGGGAATAAAAAGGGAATTTATAACCTTTGTAAGGAGGGGCAGGCTTACTCAAGAGGAATACAAGAATTACGTTAAGTTATACAGGGAGAAAATTAGAAGGGCTAAAACCCAACTAGGCCTGGAGCCTGGCGATAAGGCAAGAAGAAATTTTTCTAGAAATATGTTAGCAACAAGAGGAGGGCTAAGGAGAATCTCCATCCCCTAATGGATGAGGGGTAAATACAGTGACAGAAGATGAGGGAAAAGCTGAAATACTAAATGCCTTCTTTGCCTCCATCTTTAATAGTCAGAACTTTTGTGCTCTAGGTACCCAGTGCCCTGAGCCAGAAGACGGGGACGAGGAGCAGAATTAAGCTGCAATAATCCAATGGGAAATGGTTAGCAACTATCGGGACAAGCTTAGTGTTAGAGTTAAGTTAAGGTTGTACTCAATGATCCTGAGGGTGTCTTCCAACTGAAATGATTCCGTGATTCTATAATGAAGTTCAGCTGTGAGAACTTGCATGTTCTGCAGAATAATCACAAAAAATTAAAATTCAAAGCTTCTGGAATATTTATTTTTTTATTAGAACAATTATCTCAAATCTTTGTATAACTTGGCAATGAATGCTATTAAAACAAATACAAATATCTATATTTTGACAAAACTCTCTTTTTTTAAAAAAAAACCTGAAATTCCACAAGCAGGCTACCATATTAGTACATGCTTAATACACAGAGTTTATGAAAGAAAAGGACTTATGCAAATCTTCTGACAAAGTACTTTCCCTAAGTGTTAGTTAGGTATTCCTTAGCGCGTGCTCCAACCAAATGCCACTGTTATAAACCTATAAACAACCTGACCCATAAAAATTCAACACTAGCTTCTAGTTGTATATTGTTACTTACTATTTACTTTATTATATTAGACATCTCCCATGCTCCAGGTATTTTACAGCTCTTAGGATAGTTAATGCAATTTAAATATATATAGTGACTGTACTGAGTTCTCATTTGGGAAAGGAACTGTAATCTATCAGAAAAAAAGCTAATTACAGTTTGTCCCATTGATTTACTTCTCCCCAAGCCTCCCCTCCCAATTTTTTGTAAGTACTACAAACCTTGGGTTGTAATTTTGATATATGTTGCTAGATAGATTAAATACCAACTAATTCTCGTATAAAACTGGTAGTTTGATCAATACAGCTAAAAGCTTCATTCCTCACATATGTATTTCTCAGCTCTAGAACTATCAATTTTAACCTCACGTGTCGGGATTAGATAATAATCAGGCCAGAAATTCAGCTCCACAGAATTCAGCAAAATCTCCTTTTCGAAGTCTTTAGTCAGAAAAGAACAGTTGATCCCTTTTTGGCACAAACAAGATGGACAGAAAAACCTCAGCAGGTTCTATCCAGGGCTACCTCTTACTCGTCTATCATCTTCCCCTTGCCTGCCTTCCTTCTTCTCCCTCTATTCCCCATCTAGAAAGTAACCTCCTAGAAACAGATATGAGGAAGCACACACAAAAAGAATTAGAAAAAGCAGTTTCTGATATTATATGTTCCACAGGCTAGAAATACAAGAAAAGACAGTGGAAAACCACCAAGAAGGTTTACCCTCACGTTCTCTGAGGAACTGAGCAAATCTGTTTTGCCCTTCCTGTGCAATACAAATGGATTTCTCGCTGAGTGAGTCATTTCATTTCCCAGATAGCCTCTACGTCCTTCTTATGAAGGAGGGCACAAGACAGAAGGGAAAAAACAATAAATAAAAGTCGCTTGGATTCAGCAGTGATGGGTGTGATGTGGGAACCTGATTAGAATGTCATAATGTAGCCCTGATATAGGAAGCTAAGTAGAATAGAGTAAGCAGCATACAAAGCTTTTGCTTTCAAATAATATTTATTGTCACCCTAAAAAAAAAAAAAAAAAAAAAGAGGGGGAGAGAGAGAGAGAGAGAAACACAGCCAAGCAACAGAGCTGGTACTCAATCTCCAAAAGGTTTCCTACAATAACTTTGGAGAAGGTCATGTGAAGAAGAGAGGAAACTGGAGCCCTTTCCCTCCACAGAAGAAAATAAATGGTTGACACTATGCTAATGAAGACAATTCACTCTCAGGATGAGTCATTCAGCAGCAGCAAGGTCTCTGTCCTGCCTGTTGATTCATTTTCTGTTCCCCCTAGCATCAAGAAGTCATCTTAAAAGGGTTGGCTGGGTGACCTACCCACTAACAGGTTTGGGTTGGATTTTGTTATTCATTTGGTATTAGCATAGTGTCAGCCCCAGGAGATTTTCCCTTCAGTGATGGAATATCCTCTGGGTTATCTTCTGTGGGGTGGGATGGAACGAAGCTTGAAGCAAGACATGATGCCAGAAGAACTAGAGCAGAAACAAGACACGAACAGGCAGCATGTCTGTTGGTGGGAAGGTCAGTTTGGCCTCTACCTCACAGTACAAAAATTAAGATAGAATATTTTTTTTTGCCTTGAAATCTCGTTGTCACTGTATGAATAATTCCTAACGGTTCTATTTCTTTCCTCTGCTTTGACACACAGGAGCTTTTAAACAGATCAGCCCCTTGGATGTGAGAGCCCAGATCTGAACTAGCACAGTGATAGGATATAGGTCTAATTATGCAAAGCTTCCCTGAACAAAATTGTTTAAAAATCAAAATTAAATGAAGATGTCCATAACGCTTGTTGTAATAAGAGTATCAGCTGCACAAGGACTCTACATCTGACCCAATTGACTGCAGTGGAAAAAATTATAAATGTTGTCCTTCAGGACTAGAGCACTTTATTTTCATTTAATGACAACTATGATAGTCTTTTTAAGAAGCAAGCAAAAATTAAAGTACTACTTTTAAGAGTGTATTTTTTTAAATGTATCATTTTATGGAGATATTACTAACCAGATATCTGGTGCAAACTGTCGTATTTCTAGTGACTGAAGGCAGATGAATCAACACTTCAAACTAGATTCTATATTTTAATGCAGCACTAACAAAGGTGGTGTAATCCACTCTCATGGATTAGATAGCATGTCAATCCTAAATTGCACTTTACCCAAGAAACTTTGGGTAGAGAGACTTTTCCTCTAAAGACAGTTGTTTTATTTTTCTGAATGGTAAATATTCTTTGTACTAAGTCATTTAGTCCAAGTTTTCCCTGATGTCGTACAATGCAGAATTTGTCTCCTGCATCTATCACATTGCCAATAACACTCAATGAAACATCAAATTAATTATCAAAAAGTATTTAAGATCAAAATCTTTGATTACCTGTAATGAGATGTCCAATGATGCTAATCAGAGAAAAAGTGTCTGTTTAGAACTGATCATCAGAAATGCACTTCAATGTGAAATAAGCAATGATTAGTATGACGAGAGTAATAAAAAAAAGGATCAATTGCACATACGTTAAGTAAAGGCTCTTGTACATTAAATATTCATTTTATGCTTCACATTAACACCTATAACTTAGTAAATAAATTTTAATGTCTGTTGGGGATTTCTTAACTTTCAGCAATTATCTTTTGAAAGGAAAACACTAATCTATTTAGAGAACTCTTTGAAAGGTGACTTTTGGTTCCATAATTCAGGCCAATACTTTTTATCCAGGTTGTAAAAACATTGCTAAAAAGAAATCCCTGTTCACATTTTACTCCTTTTTGTTTAAAAGGCCAATTTTCTATCAAGCAGTGCCCTGATTCTACTCTCCATGACAGACAAAACTCCCATCCTCTTCAACAGGAGCACAAAAGGGACTCAAATTCATGATCTACCCTCTCTCTCAAACAGTCACAAAATCCTGCACCATCTTTTCCCTGTCCAGATAGGTTGATGATACATTTCTTAGACAGAGAACTGAAGGACAATGAGGCATCCGGACTAACGTGAGACAGTTTCCCATTTTTTTCTACACCAGTGAGAGTCCCAAGTAACTAAATGGAAGCTGAGATGTGCTACACCAGTTTTACTAAGTCTCGTTGGCTGTAGCACCTGGCTCTGAAGCCATGGTAGGAGACAGATCACTCATGATGGGCAAAGACTAGGTGAGCTTTGGAAAATTCCCTCCTCCCTCCTGTTTGAATAGCAGAGGCTGTGCTTGCCTGGACCTGCTGCAGTGGCAACCCACAGATCGTACTCCCTTATATCATCATTAGCCTGAAAAAAAACTGTGATCTATGCTCCAATTTACCAGTAAGGATGGCTCTATTGAAGATAGCTATAACCTGGAAGCCCTGCTGCAGGAGCAATGAAGGGTATCTTGTACTCAGGTTGGATCAGCAGATCAGCTTTCTGTGAAGGTTTGGGATGCAAGAGGATCAAGCAGTTCACATAGAAAAGCTATTTTTTTGTTTAGATGGGGATTGTCTGACAAGGCTACACTGGTTGTATGGAACCTCATTGAACTGTGTTTGTGTTATATACAAGTTTGCCCACTTTATGGATAGGTGCATTGTGTCTCTACAAGTTCCCCCACCCACAGCTTTGGGTGGGCTCCTGGTCCCCTGTCCTACACTTCCGTAAAGAATTACCAGATGCTGGTCTCACAGCTGCCACACTCCACTGCAGAGTCAGGTCCTCTTGGAAACACTATGGCGACAAATCTCAAGTCAGCGACTGAGCCCCCATTTGTTTAGATTGGAGGAAAATGTTTCATAGGGAGTGCTAGTGGTGTTTTTCTGTACCAGTAAATTTCTTGCCCCTGCTGTCCATCTCATTGAGCCCCAGAGAGTTTTGAGGAACGGTGTTGTGACCTACCCTGGTAGAAGTGCTTGCACAAAGTCCTGATTTAAAACCACTTTGTGATGTTCGCCAGATCAAACTGGACATCCAGTTGAACAGTGCGAGATTTTTGTCTATAATCAGCATATAGTTATTTTACTCATCTTTCTTCTTGGTATTGACTGTTAAATTTGTTATTTATTTAAATAATAATAACTCTCTAAAGTAGCACATTGCTAGCAATTCTGCAAGTGGGTTAACAAATGGTAGAACTAACGGGCATGGTCTTCCATCTAGTTTGGATTCTCTAGGATCAAAATAATATGCTTAATCTCAACTGAGGCTTTTCTCTCAGTAGAAATTAGGCTTTCCCTGTTCTATCCACAGTCTTATTTTCATTAATTTTTTAGGAACTGAATACCTTTGAGAGGGCTTGTTCCAGACAACAACAACAACAACAACAGAGAGAAAGAGAAGAACTTGGCCATTCAGTTCAAAAGTTTGAAAAATAAGTCAAGAATGGAAAATAGAGCTACAATAAAAAGAACTTTAAAACTTGTGTTCTCAGAAATCCAGACTTAAGAAAGAATCAAAAAGTATTCTGGTGATTTCAGAGGTGTAGCTTTTTGGCCTAGTTACTACTAATACTGGCTCTCATTTTATTAACTTGATTGAAAACTAAACAATAGAGAAAACAAATAGATTAAAACCACGGGCAAGAAAAACGGATGACAAGTTCAAAAAAAATCTGGTTATACTGGTTAGCTGGTCAAACTGCATGCACTGCCAGCTCCCTAATACTGACACCGAAGTCTTCTGTCTCCTATACCCTATCTTGTGTATTTGTCCACCTCTTTGATTATGGTACACACTGATCTTCTAGGTCTGGCATGCCTTCTAAACACCTTTGAAGTTCTCTGAGCTTTGGTTGCAACCACTGGTGGTATTATAGGTAACCATGGTTGTTCCTGCCCTTGATCGTGAAACACTAGGAAACAGCATCAGGAGTGCAGACACAGAGCAACAGGAAAACTTAAGGTACCACTAAAGCAAGGAGGTCTGAGTCCCGCCTAGGATGAAAAAGGCTCTGTATGCATGGAATAGAAATCCAGCTCCTTTCAAGATGGAAGAGCCTCTGGCCACACACAAGAAGTTCAAAGAACCACGTACAGACTTGCCATGCCAAACGGGGTTTAACTTGTGGAAGGCAGCTTAATTCCCAGTTTTAGTGGGGAGATGTTAGGGGAAAGATTGAGCCTGTATATGTTTCACACCAAATCAGAAGCTAAAAACACTGTTTCTAATGCAGCGTGAGGAGAAATAAAAATTTTCTGTACCTGTCATCTCTCAGTAAATCTCTTCAAAAGTAAAACACTGTTTTCCTGTGCAGCACACAAAAAAAAAAAAAAAAAAAAAAAATGACAGCTGCCTCAAAAGTTGTGTTTTGTCACTTTTTGTGACATCTCCTGTCTGCTCAATTATTCAGTGGCCCAAGGGACCAAGCTTAGTCTGGTCTTGTTCAAAAGCTCAAGGTCTGAGCTGCTGATCTAGAGAAGACTCTTTTATTCACAGGTAGCTGAAGAACAAAGTTTCTGTTGAGACAGAGGCCACCTAGTGCCAAAAAAGTATGATATTCTGCAAGATGGACACCCTAGCACCAGGCTGAGGGCTCCCAGGTAGTGTGGGAAGAAAAGTAGATTATAAAACAAGAAAAAGTAAAAATATTATTTTAGATCCTTCTGTTGAAACAAAATTACTCATTTTAATTCAGCCAGAAATATAAAGTATTCACTTATTTTCAGGTTATCTTGTAATTTTAACCTTTTTTTTAATGAAAAAGAACCCTTCTGAAAATAAAATTCTAAACTTAATTTCTAAAAGGGGAGAAGACAATAATTTTGTCACCTTGCAAGTGCAGTCTTTTATCACATCTCACATAGTGTTATCATACAAAATTGTTCAACTCTTCCTTTAAATCACTGGGATATGGGAAAATAAGGTTCAAAATCTTGGCTTTATAACAAGTGTTCTGTAAATAATGTGAAGAAATGTATTGTTCATCATATGTCAGCTTGTCCAGCCCTTTGGCTCTTTCTAGAACCCCACTATGAAAACACACTGGTGATCCCTGAACAGTTTACAGTTTGAGTCCAAGATACAAAACCAGGAGAAGATAAACAGGAAGAAAGAGCAATGAGACAATGCCAGAAGAGTTCATTTTCCTTCCCATGTTGCTGTAGATCTTGTCTACACACTTAAAAAAAGGCTTCGGAGAAGACATTATCTTACACTGAATGCTTACAGAGCCACAAGCGCAACAGATCACAACACCTAAGCAATACAAATAGTTTCAACTCTCACCAATGAGGTCTTTGAAAATATGTATCTGTTTCTATATTTTGCAAATTCTGTAAAATACCCGAAGTATTGTGCGTCATAAGAGCAAAGGTACAAACTTTAAACACACCAGTCAGTCTTCTTACTCTGTCATCTTTTATATGCTGCAAAAAGTGTACCCCTTCTGTGTTGGATATCTAGTTCTTGTGTTCTGCAGATGCTGCAGGAAACTTTAGATCTTCATCTCAGTTCTCTGTCACTCCTGAGCCATGTTACTGCACTAGACAGTATGAAACACTAAATATCCACTTTAGTGTAAAAAAATACATTATTCTTTAAGGGAAAACTAAGCTACTTTACACTTTACCAGAATGACCATGTTGCTAGGTGGGGCAGAAGAGATGATGGTCAAAAATTTGCTCAGGGCTAGGACAGCTGATGTATCTAAGCATCTGTAGCCAGCAGCACAGTAAGCAGTGGCTACCACAATGTCCAAGCACAGGATAGACACAGAACATGTAAATTCATATACTTGTTTTTTACAGGTTAAATAACTTCCCTAGACAACTTATTAACTCATTGCCTCATTGCTTTACTTTTTAGTTATGCTGTATTCTTGTAAGCAACCAACAGAAATGTACTTAAGGTTCTTCTTAAAAGGTAGCTTTTTTCACCTATGCCTCCTTTTTTTTTCGGTCCATGAAGCAGCTACCGGACATGAGCAGCAAATTTCTAATCAACACATTTAATCACAATGTCTTTTCAGAGGGGCCACTGTACTGCTCACATAATCTCATTTGTCTGGGTTCCTGGAAATTACTTGGAAAAACAATGGTGTGCAGCTGCAGAAGTGCTGCAGGGTGAATAGGGAAAAGAGGTGCTCCAGACTCTTCTTCAGCTCCAGCATTTCTGCCTCAAATTAGGAAACGCAGAGGATCCAGTTAGCAACATCGAGCAGGGTTTCTAGAGCTATTGATGAGGCTCTGCATGGAGCACTTCATCCAGCTAGAGAAATAGCATTTCTAACCCAAAATACAACTCGTGGAACTAATATGTTTGTATTATATTGGCTAACTGGTATTGGAGAGACTAAAGTCATCATCACCATTGCTTAGGACTTTTCATGTGGGAACACCAATACATGTTGGAGATTTCAGCAGGCAATATTGACAGCAACTTAGAGGGGTACCAAGGCTCTTAAGTAGCTTTTCCTTCAGAAATGCTTAAAGAGATTTCATTGACTGCAGAGTGGAGGAGACGAGTTCCTAAACTGACACCTCTGCTAAAGCGAATCAGAGACCTGCAGTCAAAGACACAGGAGTGAATCATCCACTCTCTTCACAGCTGTACTGCTGGCCACTTGTGAAGAAACCTTCCTTTGTGTCACTTCTCTGCCATTCCTTTCTGCTTCTTCCCTAAATCAGAAATCTCCCAAAGGCATAGGACATCTTTGTACATTTGTGAGACACTAAACCCTGTAGGGTCCTGACTTTCACTGAAGCCTACAGCAACTACTGATGTATAACTCTACAATCTGAATTACTACATCACCAGCAGAACTCATTTGGACAAGGCAACAGTACATATTAAAAAAACACCCTCTGAATTAGATGATTCTAATGGAAGTACAATCTTCTACATCTGAGTAGAATATTAATGTAGAATTGAAAGTAGCACCTTAGTATTAACAGCCTAGTCCCTAAATTCACTATATATTGAATGAACAGAGATTGGCATAGCCAGATGGCAATTCAGATCCTAGGTAGGATGAACTGACCCCTGGAAGTGTCTGTGAATATTAACAGTTCTCCTTAATGATTTGGAAAGCACGTCTTAATTTACACTGAAGCCTCTAGCGTATTTCTTGCCTTTCCCACCCGCTTCACAAAATGTTGACATGAAGACACCAAAGTAGAAAATGTCCCCAAAAAATTCTTAAAGATTTCCTTTCATCTTCTTTTGGACCTGTCTACAAAACAGATTGTTTTAACCCATTTAGTTGCACTTTCTCAACTAAAACACCATTGCAAACTAAAATTCTATCGTTCTAGATTTCAAGTGGTGGATCAGAAAGGATTTAGGTGCCATATAGTACAACAAAAGGGCAAATTCTGTGTCCATTGACACAGATGTCAAAGGGTTCATCCTTTTGCCACTTTTGGCTTTAAATAGTAGGGCCGTGACAGTGCTATCATCAGATTTGGGACTACTGTAAATGATAAGGGAGAAAAAAAAGAACATGAAGTTGCCCTTGCACCGATATATCATTTTCGCTGTTTCCACACAGCATGACAGTTGAAGACAGGAAACCTGGACATAGGTCTATTCATATAAACCGCTGCTCCTGCTAATTACCTGTCGGTTTCTAAATTCCTTATCAGAAGACAAGGGAACAACATTCCTACCACTGGAACTATTAAAAGATCACATGTTTCTATCATCAGACCAGAAATGGAGAAGCATCTCACCAGGATGCTTAGTAAGGAAATTCAGGGACAACTGTAGTGGACAAGGATTCATTCTGCACTCTATCTCTACCCAAAGCCTTTTCTACTACCACATGCTACCATGACAGATTCTGCTCTTAGAGTATCGTGACCAAGTTTCTATAAGGAGCTGCACATTCATGGGTAGCATAGTAAGGCAACAAGGCTGGATTATACATGCATGACCAAAGACATGAAAAATGAGATGGGAGTAACTTTCTCTAAGAGAGAAACACTGTCCTCAATTGGGAACTCACTCTGAGATCTTTTTCACTAGGTCCTTTGTGTGAGTTTCAGGCTGGGAAGGAAAATCCCAGTCAACTTGCTTTCATGGGCCATTCACAGTTATTTGAAGCCTCTGCTGTAACTATTTGTAGATTCCAGGTATCCAGGGAGATAAGAGTGGAAGTGGAAGGCAAAATACAACTCACAAGACCAGCAATATTTCAAAAACTTTAGGAAGAAAATCTATTGGGGCCAAATATATTTTTCACTGGTAGACTGTCATCAACCCATAAGGGAGCTGTCCAGATCCTCCAAAAATGTCTTTGGGAGGAACAAATGTGGGCTCTTGATCCAAACCTACTGAAGGTAATAGGAAGATTTCTGCTAACATCAGTGAGGTTTGGATCAGGCTGGCAGCTGCCCATCAAGCATTTGCACCAATGACTTATTTAGACCCCATGTTAGGAAAAAAAAAATAATGCATCCACAAAAGTCAGAGGGTTTTAAGAGATACTTCAGTCATCTTCTGGCTCAGACTTGAGAATATATCCAGTCCCATCCAGTTAATGTAAAGAGCAGACATTATGAAAAATGTAATCAGCTCAGTAAAAGCTTAGTATTAGGCATTGTTAAAAGCCCACAACACTTTTTTCATTATCAATATGAGATATCAAATCCAACAGAGGAAAGGGTTGGTGGATACTATATACAGTATGGATTTTTAATGCTGCAAACAATTAATTTCTCCCACAAATGAAACACCTTTCATATTATTTCATCAGGAAAATACCAACTTGGCATCAGTAGGTTCTTTTGGCCATATATTTTATACATACTTTTTACCAATCTGTTAGCATTAATGCGTTCTCTTGTTTCAGTGGGCTTTTTTTTTTTTTTTTTTTTTTTTTTTTTTTTTTTTTTTTTTTTTTTTTTTTTTTTTTAATATATCCTCTTCCAATTCTCCTTGAAAACTGAAAGGGATTAGGTTAGGATTAGGTTAGTGTTTTAAGTGAAAAGACACAAAGACGGATGAAGATACTTTCAAAGAGATAATACACTGGATATTCCTTGCTAACAATTGTCCCTAGGTGGGAGGATTTTCTGTATTTTTTTTAAACCTCTGTATAATTAATAATAATTTTTTGCTTCTTCTGTCAAAGCAAACTGGCTGAGGTATCACTTAGCTTCATAACCTGAGACCTGACCAAGGGTCAACAATTACCTTGAACTGATGCCTGACATTAGCAAATAGACAATCTCCTCTTGTTTCCCTCTTGGTGAATCAGCAGTCCCCATGCTAATCGCGTCGACAGATTTTGCTAAAGCAGAGGAAGGGGAATTCCAGGTTGACAAATAGGTCCCCAGAGAAATGCACCTGTCAGTTACAGGAGAGCCTACATAGCACGACAGAGGCAAAAGCAACAGGACAGATCCGTGCCACTGAAAGTGATATTCACAGGGTCATAGCGAGAGCGAGCTGCGCTGATGCACGCAAGTTACCGGGGCAGCACTCAACCAATAGGTATTATCCACCACAGACCCCAGAAACAAAAACCAAAGCAACGCATCATTTAAAAGCACAGCAGCGCAGAAACAAGAGATGCACTGGTCAACTGACCTTTTGCTCCTTTTGTTGTTTCTTGCTGTGTTGCTATCCAACGCCTATACATTATCAACATCCTAACAGTCTCTGGCTCCCTGTTACCCAAAAACGTTTCCCCAAACAGTTGTCCCAGAGAAAGATACTAAACCTTCTGAAACTTGCTACCCTTTCAAAAGGTTTCTTTTAGAAACTTATCAGAAAAAGGCCCTATTATTTTTCTTCCCCACTTTTATCTCCAAATATGGTCACTATTTCCTCTCCCATAGTGAACACCAGCCAACTCTTGGGCCAGATCCTGGCCCAGAACCAACTACAGCATTTGAGGTTTTAGTTTTGGAAGTAGGAAATCTGGAACTGTCACACCGTTCAACACGGTAACAAAAATATAGATACAAAGACCACCTTTGTGACCTGTTGTGGGAAAGGTGATTTTAAAAGGAGTAGGACAGATAGAAACAAACTTGGGAGGCTGGGGATAGGAAGGAAGTGGCTGGACCATGGGCTAGGATGTCTTGTTTTCCTTTGTCCCTACTCTCTGTAACCTCTTTTCTGTCTGTCACGCCAAGGTAAGATGGGGATCTGGCTGCAGTCTGAGACAATTTTATCCCGCCTTGGGAGCTGCAGCACTGAAGGTACAAAATGCCTCCCTCGACTCAGAAATCTCCATTAACTCCCCACTTCTGTTGCAGCTCTGCTCACTGCAGCACTTTGCTAGAGAAAATGAGAACCACCATCAGCTGGGGAGAGCATCTCGCTGTCATCTCCTTCTCTCCACAGAGCAGGAGCCAAGTCTGTACAGTCCTACAACCAGGACATGGCAGGACAAGGCAGAGTGAAACACAAAATTAATAGCACCGATACTGCTATTATCACATTAGCACAGGCTCCAAATCCTTTTGAATTACAAGACTAGCCTGGGATCAGCCCTCTCAAAAAGTCATGGAAAAGCAGGGAATATACTTCTCCCTAGCTGTCAAATTGTGCTCTTCTCTCAAGCAAAATGTAATTTTTGCTTTCAAAGAAGTGAAAGAGAAATTTCATGGGAAGCTGGCATTTCTGTTTTAATAATGAAATGTACATCATTTCAAATTTATTCTTCAAGAACGGAGAACTTTTAAGAGTGCCCTGAATTTCTAGTATTCAGGTGGCCACTGATGCCCAAATTAGCTCTGTTTCACAGCTGTTATTAGTAGTGCTTTGTGCCTGCTTCACAACTAACAAAACAGTTTTATATTAACACAGGGACCTAAATAGATTTGTCCATTAAACGCTAGTACATTAGACCCAAGGTGTCCCTTACAAGTATCCCACTGGAGTTTACTAAACAATCTTGGCTAGAGCAACCTTGGGAGGCAAGTTTACTGAGAAACATTTCTATTAATAATAACCCTTCTAGGTCTAAATCCAGGGCCTAGCACAGAGCTGTTCTGGAAGTGTGACTAAAGCTGCATCATCCTAGCAGGAAGAGGGAAAATAAACTGTTA
>VWYH01001426.1:61423-109051 GCA_013399365.1 Pampusana beccarii
TCTTTCCCCCCCGCCCGCCCCGCATTGAAAATGATATTGCAAGAGCAACAGAAGTATATTCCTGACAGATGAAAATAAGATTTTTATCTCTAGAGGGGAAAAGACTTGTTAATTTCTTGGTGGGCTGGGCAAAGCAATGAGATTCACATTGTTGTAATTATTAATTTCTTCAGTAAAGTGTTAAATCTCCAGATACCTTACCTATTGGATACTTTTTTTTTTTTTTTTTTTNTTTTTTTTTTTTTTTGGTATTTCCAGCGAAGCTATTTAATGTCTCATTTTCTCAGAGGAAAGAAATCTGAATGGAATTAAGGATGCATGATCACAGCTAGCAATATAAGGAGAGACAGAGAGAAAAAATTAAAGCTCTGATAGTTTAGACTGCCCAGGAACAGCAGTGTAGAAATGTTCTCTGCAATGTTAATTTGTCCTTATTGAGGTAAATTTTCTATCCTGATCAAAGCCATTTTTCGTCACTTTGGTTGTGCCTATGAGTAGATATCGGTTCTATCAGACCGAAGATATTCTCCAGAAAGAGATACTATTTCAAGAAGGTATTGATCTAGAAGTAGCACATGCACACAAACATACCCAATCCAAACACAAACACACATGTATATCATTTCTGCTTACAATTATTTTCTGAAAAGCAGCCACTAGTAGCTTTGATTCCTGCCACATTGCACTAGGATCAATGACTTTGTGACAGCACATCTGCCCTCGGTTCTTCTTCTTCCTGAGGAAGCTGTTTTGTTACAGGCAGGGACTCAAGGCTGGACAGAGAAAGGAAAGCTGGACAGAAGATCACTTTCTGGAAGTCATCATCACTGTCTTTCTCTTAATTCCAGGGAACAAGCCTGATCCACGTCCCTTTTACCCTGACTGTGACCTGTTGTGGCCCATTATGGAAGGTTTGAGATCAGTAGAACCAGTACTTTGGGGAGCCTGCTGGGCAAGGGGACCGCACTGCAACAATGCCTGTGCCCCATTATTTATTTCCTGGACATGTGCAAAAGAGAGGCCAGCAGGGAGGTGAATCCAGACTCCATCCAAAGCCAGCACCAGACTAGAGACGATAAAAACATCACACTAAGTGATGCACTAAACAGCAGTCTGATGCCTTTAACAAATGTCTGAAAAAAATCTTTACGTTCCGATAAAGCAATGTTTTCTTCTCCAAATTATTTTTTTTTTTTGTTTATTGAAAATGCCAAGATGATTGTGCTGAGATACAAGACAAAAGGTTTTCCTTATATTTTACTTTTAATTCCTTTTTTTTTTGTTCTCCTTTCCTTTTCTTCTTTTTGCTTGGCCAGTGCTATTCATAACACATTACCACCTAGGGACAGGTTGTGAGGGGTCCAAATGTGATGATAGTTTCCATATCACTACTTCATACTTGGAGAGGCCAAGGGGGAACGTACTTCTTACGAAGCTTAATATTTTCAAGGAACAATGCCCATTACAAACCCACAGTGCCCCTGGGCCCCAAATTCTCCTTTTATTAAGAATCAGTCAATGCAGCTTCACCTAAGCAAAAATCAGTCTCCAAGCCTCAGCCATGAGTCTTTCTCAGAAAAGAGGGGTTCTTGCCATGCCTTTCTGGTTCCCTGCTTTGGACTCATTGCAACAGACCAGGATGCTAATTGGAAAAGCAAGGCTAATTAAAACCAGAGAGGCAAAAGAAACTGTGGGGGGAGTGGAGGGGAAAAAAGAAAAAAAAAAAAAAAAATGAAGTCAAGTACATAATAAAGAACATTTCTGCCCTGCTGTTCCTAGGAGGGATCTTGTAACAGTGGTGCAACAGCCCAGAGGCTACAAAGAAAAAAATTAAGCTACTGTGTATAACAATGAAAACATCAAACCCTTTGTGTACCATCAAAATGGAAACCAAGAAATAAAGTTAAGATGCTAAACATGTGTTTGAGGAGCACTGAAGCATGCGGCATGTATTTGATTTCCGCCTTCTGGGGAGTTCAGGGAGGCATGACTGAGATCTATTAAATCCAGTGATGGCCAAACACTCCACAGGTGCGTGCAGCTCCAGTCAGGGCACAGACTCTGAAGTCCAGACACACAGATTTTGAAGGGTCGTCCCACCAGGCAAGCACACTGTCTCTCTTTCCTCTGGAGAGAAGTATCTGTCATCTCTTGGGAGAAGGTGTCATAACCTTTCTCAGTGAGGATGCTTAGAGATGCTACGTGTCCTCATCCTTTGACTAGATGCTTTTGTTTCTCTCACTCTGTGACCAGCCCAGGTCCCATCCACCACAGTGTGCCTTTGCATGCAAAGAAGACACATAAGACCAGAAGTTTGTAAGAAACCTCTCCTCACCAATGTGGCATATCAATTCCTCATAGCCTCCAATGCGCTGGTGCATGCAGCAGCTTGCTGATGGAGAAATGCAATCAGTGAGGCTCAGAGGAAGTGAGGTTTGGGATCTAAAAGCTAAGAATAGAGATGCTTTTTTCTCTCCTTTACTTAAAGACCTTTTTGTGTTTGAATTCTCTAAGAATGACAAGACCAGGTGAAATTTCAGGTGATGTAGAAACTTCTTTTTTTTTTTGTCCAGCAAGTCAAAGGGGCAGAAAGAGGCAATGAGATGGCCAAGACTGACTCTCTCATTTCCCTCCTAGCACATCCCCTCATCCCTTTCTTGCAGAGGAGTTTTACATCTTTTGCAGAGTTCCCAAGTGCCCTCAATGCTGTTAATCTCTTTGCTGGCTCCAAGCAGAGCCCACTGTGTTTCTGCAGGTCACTGGATTCTCCATGTCCCAACCTGTATGCTTGAAGGAAATGTTTGTGGCAACAAATATGGAAAAGATCATATTCTGGATCAGTCTGATTTCAGCAAGATGGTGGTGACTGCTTTCTTCAATAATACAGCTTGAGACTCATTTTAAGTCCATTCAGACACAATGAAATCTGAAATTCCCAAGTAAATCCAAAGCCTATACGAATTTATCCAAGTCTCTCAAAAAACAAATAGGGAAGACTGATTTTCCCCTACAAGACCACTTTCATTTCAGCTGAGAAAGAGATCTGAATATTTGAAACACACATAAAACACCAAAAGGAAAACTCAATGTATAATTTACCTTTTTTTCCTCCTCTCGAGTTAACTTTTGTTATTAGCTTAAAAAATTACCTCATTAATTGGCTGCAAGGAGTAGCACTGTTCACAAGACATTTAGCGACTAGGAGTAGGAAAAAAAAAAAAAGATAAAACAATATGTACTCAGAGCTTGAATACTGTTTTGCATCACAAGAGGCTTGCAGGTAAAAGGGTACATTAATTTTGAGAATTTCTGTCCCCCCATAGTCAAACCACCCTTCCCCAAATTGTTCCGTAAGCTTAGAAAGAGTTTCTGTATCTAAGGGATTTTGACCTCACTCCCTTTGCTTCCTCACCAGGATCATAGTAAGTGTGACAGAACCTTAAGGACAAAGGGAGGAAAATAAATAAATAAAAGCAGGCAAGGACAATTGCAGAGCAGCCAGTGTTAATGTCACCATATAAAGGGTCTGTCAGCATTTCCATTAGAAACTCCTATTTTCAAAGGTTTATAACTTGGCCATAAAAATTCACTCTGAGCAGCAGCTGGAAACTTGGCAAACAAAATCTCGTTCAGCTTCGATTGATTTTTCTTTTTCTTTCTTTCCCCCTGTTCCCCATCCACCTTCATCCTTTATCTTCCCCTACTCACCCCTAACACCCCCCCCACACACACACCTTCTTCCTCCTCTATCTAGATCATAACTTTGGGCGAACTTAACCAAAGGAGTGCAAGATGGGCATCCTGCCACACACATTGTCAGATGCGCTAACACTGCTCACATTTTGCTTTTTCTGGTTCCCAGTGCTTTGTTTATAGGGCCTGCAATCTTTTGGGGTTTTTCCTTTGCCTCCAGATATTTTGTGTAACTCATTCTCCAAAATTTTCAGGACAGAGCTCTACTTCAGGCTGACTGCAAGTACCACGTGTCAATATACACAAACCCCACAACTTCTTTGAAGAGAAATAATTCATTAAAAGGAGAAAGACATTTATGAAAGCACATGTTGCAGACAGTCCTTTGTGGCGTGTGAAGCCCAGTCAGAAATGTCAGGATAGCTCAGTTAGAAATAGAAAATGTTGTGTCTCCTGGTCTGTGCTGGTTTTCACCCACCAAATCCCTTCTCCTGTCATACGAAGGGCTCATCTACATGGGTTGTTTAAGTGAATATGACAGCAGCCATCTTGGCTGACACTTGAGACTAAACTGGAGATTCTAAGCATGACGCTGTGCAACTTGAATTAAATTGCCAAGGCGGACAAACCAGGCACAGAGAGGGGACGCTTAACATATGCTGAACAGCAGGAAGGCAGCTCTGTAGGTGTAAGGAGTGACTTGAATTAAATACAGTTTGCCCTGGTACAAGTCACTCCCCCAACAGCGGCTCTGAGTATTTGCAAATGAAGACAAGGAGAGGAATGAGGAAAGGAAAATAGGTGTGTCAGTACCACTGCACAGAGAGGTTTAAAAAGAAATCTCACTGAAGGAAGGTTTTAAGGTAATGTCAAGCAAACATTGTGGAAGTGAAGCAAGGAGACTGAAAGCGGAGGCAAAAAAAGGCTGAGAGTTCAGGTTCAGAAACATCCCAGTGTTTGAGATGCTTCTCTGAACTGCCTGAGTCAGCAAAAAGGAGATGATGATGAGGAGGCAGTGGCCTCTATCATGAGATTTTCCGTCCTGGTTTGCATTGCCAAGAACATAAACTCATATATGAAAATAAAAACAAAACAGAGATTGAATGAGGAGGGGAAAATGACAAAATATTGACAGTGTGAATTTTGGGTCATCACATACTGGGGTGTGTGACGGATTACACTCATGACTGCACACTGGGTGTTGAATCCCACTGAAGGATTCTGGTTTTGTTTTTTTTTTCTGCCGCATGACACAATATAATTCAAACTGGACAAAATGAGGTGACAAAATCAAAATAGCCATGGTGTTTATTACTGATTACCCAAAATATTAAGTACAGTCTATCTTAGCATCAATCTAAGAAAAATAAGCAATTATATTAGAAGGGCATAAGGAAATTACATCAGTATGGAAGTAGCCTCTTTATATCATGATCTCATTTTTCAGACTTTGCACACAGAATTATCTTTAGAGTGAGACGTCTTCCTCTGCTTTCTGTTTTGCACATACTAAACTGCCTAAGAAGAAATTTAGGGCAGTATATCTGTCTTCCTCCAAGTATTTTATATTTCTGCATCAGTTAAACATGAGAAGTGAATTTAGATACACACAGTTCAAAACTGAATCTAAATTCTGTCAAAATTCATATTCAGGGCTTTTTATCCAGATTCCATAGAATCATGTTTTGTCAATGACCTAAGATGTAAACCTACTTGCTCAGTGGCTTAGGGTTTATCCAATAGAACACACAAGCTCATCTAGCTCAAAGTCATATATCTCAATTACCCCACATGCAACTGAGAAAACAATACTTATCTATCCTTCGGAAGAAATGCTGCAAAAATCAGTACTTTAGAGAAAATAAAAAAGTCAGCATTGGAATAAACAAGGAGATAAATTTAGTTAAAAATCATACTCTTATATTTCTGTCAGAGTACTTAAGCTCAGCAAATGCTTGTTTTCCCCTATTAGAGTAGCGGTGTCCCCTAGCAGTGAAAGAAAGGGCAAGCAAATAAAATGTCATAAGAGAATTAGGGCTGCAAGGAAGCTCAGAGAGAAAAGAAGAAACACAGTAATTAGGAGAAGGACTTAGGGAAACAGTTACACCATCCCATGGAGTAAGAGATCAAGTGGAAAGGAGAGGAACCAGGAGAGACTTAGTTTTTGATGTTTTTAATTGATGCAATGCATGGCTGATGCCTGAAGATTTGCTACCAGTTTTGTTATTCTAATTAGCAAAATGTACAGACAGGCAAACCGACATCAAAACCCTGATCCATTGCGGCACACCTCAGGCAGCTTCAGCAGCAACTGAAGAGATGCGTAAAACATCGTGACACCAAACACCTACAGACTGAAAAGAAAAAAAAAAAGAAGAAAAAAAAAAGAGAGATTTATGGGCTAGCATGCAAGACTGGCAGTGAGACTGTCCCTTGTTGTGGGACAGAGGCACCTTTGGTGAGCTATAGCTGTAGCAGGAGGAGTAAGGCTGAGCATTGAAAGCACAGACACAGGGCTACTAGCTTAAGCCTACACTTGAGGGGGGTGGAGGTGTTTGCCTTTTGATTTTTTTTCTTTGACAGGCATTAATGAGCACGTTTAATATGTAGATATAGATTTATATCAGTTAAGACAGGCTAAGTAAAGATACTGGATAAGAGAGGCTAAGGAAGTGTATGGTTAGGGATTAGAGTGCGATGATAAATGATAATTTAGTTTCGTAATTAAAGCAAATCTTATGTTAAAAGGGACTCAAGTCTGTTTGACTGGTGGATAGGTTTTGGGGTCTGTTTACAGTCCAAAGACACATTTAAACTGCTGAAGCTCCCAGTTCCAAGTAGATCCTTTGACCGTGTGATGAGAATGTTTTTCATTTTCTTACCAACTCCTCCTTATTCAGGGCACATCCCAGTTTCTGAAGGAATATGTTTTTTCTTTGTGATTACTATCTAGAAGTTGAGCTTGGAAAAACTGACCTAGTTCTGTAAATCTTTGACCTCCCTACCTCCTGCACATCCTATCCTTACCTTCCTCCATTTCCCCACAAAAACTACCAGTAAAGAACCTTCCTGATGGAGTCATCTCTCGCAGGGTAGAAACCTAGCACAAAGCCAAAAACTGCACGCAAAAAGTAGCACTGCTGATTTTTTTCCTCTGAGGGTATTCACTTTACAGTTCACAAAATGGCTACCCAGCTATAAAAACATCAGTGAGGAATTTAAGTGCATCATACATATATATATCAAGACAAAATAATCTTGGCTATAACTGGCTATATCACAGTCCCAAGTAAATGACTCGAGGCATTGCAGCTACGTAGGAAGCTAATCTTGGTATCACATCATCCCAGTTACCGGTTTACTATTTCTTCTGCTTCCATTCAGAGTTGGAATTTCCAGTCTGGTAAAGCATATGCCAATTTGAAATTAGGAATTGGAGCTATTCACGTGTGGGAGCTGGACCTGAAAATTATTCTTTGACATCTTGAGTCTGGAATTATTTCAACAAAAGTGTTTTCATATTCACCTTTTTCGGTTGGTTGGTTGGGTTTTGTTGGTTTGTTTTTTTGTTGTTGTTGTTTTTGGGGAGGGTGGGGAGAGTATGTTTTGGTCATTCATAGAGCTCTTAAAACACAAAATTAATCTCCCTAAGAGCAAGCTCCACCTTCTGCAAAGATTTCCTGTTCCATGTCACCCTATCTTCCCACAATCATGCCTTTTTTCTTTTTTCCTTTTTTCTTGAATGACTCAAGGAAATTCTATTTATTCTTTTCAGACCATTGTTAAAGGTACAGCATGGCTTTTGGGTGGTTTTAGTTTCTATGGATTCAGGCTAACTGAAGGTGCGCCTTTCCCAAATTTATCTCACGGCTTTAGCTAGACTTCCATCAGTGTTTAGTGTAGGATACCTGCACCCATGATGTATACAAGCCTGAACAGGTACCAAGTGACATATATCCATGGGTGTATGTGCATGTGTACGCACATACAAAACATGTTCTCAGTAGACTATTAAACATCTTTTAATCAAAGTCCCCAACTTACTCTATGCATTCTTATTATCACCCCAAAATATTTTGCTGTAGAAAGGACGGGGTGCCCTGACAGGATCGCTTACAGTGGGAACAGAAGCACTATGACCAAGGAGACCAGTAGAGAGCACAGGGTTGAAATAACGAATTCCAGGCAAAGTGATGTCTTTCAGCAGGCAGGCAAGCGGGAAAAAAGAGCTGCACAGAGTGTTCTGACCTCTGAGAACCATGCCTTAGACTTGGGACCTTGTGGACGCAACCACATACTGCTGGTTGCTCTGCCTGCAGCCTCCGTCTACCCTGTCCCTTAGGCAAAAGGAGCTCAGAGATGTAACCCCATTCAGTTACTCAGGAGAAATTTTGAATTCCCAAAAATGGAGATCACAATGAGATTCCTTCCCAAAACAGAAAGTTCACAGGGTCCCCTGGCGCCTGTAATTTTACACACACACAAGGAAACAGCAGGAGAACACAGCTGTATTTACCAGTGCAAACTATTATAATTTCAAATTTAAAAAAACAAAAAAGCTAGCCAAACACTCTCTGGACATCCACATTTGTATAGTTTATTGCAGGTGCAAACCTAGAGGCCATTAAAAAAAAAAAAAAAAGTCTAGCTTTTAGATGACATGTCCACAGCTTAATATCTTTTTTAGAACAACATTACCTTCTTTAGACTGCATTTATTTTGTGGATCATCTTTCCCAAGAGCAGTTCTTCATTTTTCCCACTTCATCATTCTTCCTTTTTTCCACAGGCATTGGTTTCCCCCAAAACTAGTGTTATCTATGACACTTTATACAGATATCAGATAAGAACTATATTAGTAATGATGTATTCCACACTTCACAGCATTACTACAGGCTCTGTGAAGAGTTAAACTCTTTTTCTATAAATTATGTGTAGCTAAACTTGTGTAGGAATCTAGTATAGTCACAGCTTCAGACAAGTTACACGTGGTATCTCAAAAAAACCTCAGATTCTTTAAGAGCTAAACTTGCAGCAAACATACTTATTTTCAGCACAAACAACTAAACCAAAGCGTTGTTTGTGAAGTGATAATTCTGTAACTGACAAGAACACAATGAAAGGTTTTCACAGCACCCAAGTAGACCAAATGCAACTTCTTGCACGGGCAGAGAAAACCAGTTAGCTCAACAGAGTGATTTCAAAGCTAACAGTGAACATATCTACTCTGAATAACTCTCAAAAAGGTCCTGTTGCTGTTGACTGCAAAGGGACACCAACAACAGAGCATCAACACATATGAGTGGTCTGAGTATCCGTTCACCCAGCTCCCATTCCCTCTCCAGTGAGCTATCTGCAGCAATTTATGGGCTCTCTTGTCCATGCACCCTGGTTCTTTACCAAACAGAGCACTACTGACACTGCTCCAATACGCAGAAGGCCCACGTTGAGTCTGAAGAGGTGACACTACAAAGACCACTGTATCAAGACCCACCATGCTGCGTGTTTATTGCTGAGTCCAGGAAAAAGGTGTGTGTGAGGATGGCTGTGTGCAAGGTAATAGAAAGAGTTACCTAAAGGGTAAGTGACTTATTTCAGAACTTTGCAAATTTGCGAGACATTTAATGCTAGGAAACAGCTCCTATTACCTCCTTACTAAGAAGGAAAACCACAGTCTCTGACAGTAACCAAAAAAATATGCTGGAAGCTCTAACCTTGTGGCAGGGGTTCCTTTTCTGACTATGGATGTTTTTTTCCACAGTTCATTAGAATGGATGGTTGTGAAAGAAAAGGCAGTAGAGAAGCTCTGGTGCTTCAGCATCCTTCAGGACAGCAAGGGCTTTGCAAATCGCTATATCCAACTCAATTAATACGGATGTACATTGGGGCAGTAAGTTAGGTGTGGGTTTGGTTTATGTATGGCTGCATAGATGCAGATTTCCTCACAGTATGCTTGCATATAGAAATATATTTATCTATGTATGTATATATAAAATCTTCAAGACAGATAAAATGCACACAGCTGTTAGCAGCTGAAGTGGGCCTTAATTACACTCAGGTTGTCATGGTAACGTCTGACAAGCTTTGCCTTCCTGGATGGGAATGTGTGCCCTCTTGGAGTTTCAGCATACCAAGAGAGATGTTCTAAGGAAAATTAGAATAAATCACACAACTTTCCCTGGCCTTTGTGTCTTCCTGCCAAGACAAAAGGGCTGTGAAACAGTATTGCTCCACAGGCCTGACACACCAGAACAAGGCAAGAGTGAAATGGTACAGGAATTTAAAGGACGTTGGCACTTAAAATACTTTGTTTTGCTGAGAACTATCATCCAGCCTAAGATCTCAAAGCACTATCATCTTTATTTTTTAGCATATATGGGGAATCAGTCTGGCAGATGAAATCATCAGTGGTAACATCTGAAGTTTTACTGCCATTATTCAAGTAAGAACACTGAGGGGAGAAGGACATCACCCATTTCACCCACTATCTCGTATCAAACCAGTGACACAGCCAGGAGGGAACCTTAGGTCTGTTCTAACTACGAGTCCATACTCTCTGCTCAAGAGCAGCTGGTTTAATATGCATTCCTTGATGTCTCACAGCACTGAATAAATTCTGCCTTTCAGTAGAATAACATCAGAAAACATTCAAACTATAAAAACAAAAAACAAATAAACAAAATTACTTGGACTGTTTATTTCAGCAGTAGCTTGCTGAGAAAATACTAAATAGTAAGGACAAAACCTTTCAGAGCAGCAACCTGGAAAAGAGGTGGCAAAGCAAAACTCCTTCCTTTCTCTGTCAGAATCAACTACTTCATGGCTTTTGCTTCAAATGCTTTTGCAAAAGTAATTCTTCATACAAATAAGATATTCAAAAAGCTTCCCCACCTCCTTCCTTCCCATGTCTTAAACATGAAAAAAAAACAACTCAAACAGGAGAAAATACAATATACTTAATGCATCACACATGAAGACTGCTTTAATTCATCTAGCTCACATGCACGTTTTAATGAATAGCTGACAAAAAAGCAGCACCATGATGTGCTACTTCAGCAGTAAGTGTCCAGCTGGTGAGAATGTTTTCAACAGGTTCAGGAAGCCCAGAGTGGGAATCGATGATCTGAACATTGACCTCTAAAGATAAGAGGACTTTGAGTTAGTCAAGCTAAACCTCCTTTATAGGCAATGCAGAGCAACAGACACAGGGGAATGTGTCTCTGAAAGTTCCTGTCCCTTTCCTGGCTCTAAAATGGGTCCAGGACAGCCTACTCAGGCACGGACAGCTGACTTTCAGAAATTGGAGGCTGGGTAAAATGAGTTTCCTTCAACGGCTCTACAAATGCCAACAAACATACAAGTGGACTTGTCAGTGGCAGCTCTGCTTAATTCACAGATGTGGCTCAACAGCCCGATTTTGCTCTTGCAAAGGATGTTAGCAACGCAGAATTCGTGTGTTTGTACAGCAGGCCTCTCAACACTACTGTAATACATCTAAGAAAGAACTGAAAGTCCTAATGAAAGCAAATTTGCATACAAATGAAAGTTATTTTTGCATTCACTCTTCTCCCACCTTCAGTTTCATTGTCTTCCCAGAACCTCAAGGATGAATAAGACATGAGGAATTACTGCTGGACAGAAACCTTGTTTCCATTTCCCACAAAGAGAAAAAATGGTAAAATTTCTCACAAAACATACTTGGCTATTTCTATGCACTGATGCATTTAAGTAAAAGAGGGATTAAAAGTTTTATCTTTTTTTGTAACTTAAAAAAGGGGAAGAATAGTGTTTCAAAGTGGAAAGTCAAAATGCTTCATTTCAGAAAACTGAAGCAGAAATGAGAAAAGAGATAATCCCTCTGGGCCTCCCCCAAAATTTCCAAGGGCACAATGCTCCAAAAGGTTTTGTTACAGGATGACATTTTTACATTAAAACCCCTCTTTAAAACCAAAAAATATTTTGAGAAAAAAGATATTATTCCTTTTTTCACTGAGCACAGAAACTGTGTTATTCTGTCTCTGAAGGCTTCTCACATATTAACCAAGAGCTTTTTGCATCATTTTTTTCTAGGAACCTATGTTTCTAACTTCCACTCCTCTGTCTCCTCCCCCCTCCTTTAATTTTATTATTATTTTTTTCTTTCATAAGCTCTCAGCTTTTTAATATGAGAGCCTTTTATTTCTATAAAACTGCAGCTGCTTTCATTTAGTTTTATGGATTTAATGTATTTAGAGGTTCCAAGAGAAGCTTGGAGCTGGCGGTATTATCCAGACGTTTGCTGCTTAGTGCCTTTTCTAATGACAAGACTTATCTGATTCAGAACATTTCATATCTGTAGAAAAATTAATTCTCTCTCCCTTTGTCTTTAGGCCTCAAGATTTAATTTGTTCAGGAGATTCTTTCAAGTACTTTTTTTTTTTTTTTTCTTTTGCAGATACCCTGATGACTTACTTCCCATGCTGAAGTTGTTCTTCCTGCTGGCATTTGAGTCTAAACCATTTGCAACCTGGTACTTACATGCCTTCCCATGGCATTTGAGCTCATTTCACTATTTAAAGCACTTTGTCCTCCTTCTCTCTGATGTCGAGGTTGCTACTCTCACCATTTTACACACACCAAAATGAAGCAAAGAGGGAACTAGAGCTCATATCTACAATTGATCTGTATTGATTTCAATATGAGCTAGCACATCTATAATACCCTCCTGAATTTAACCTTAAGCGATTTACTCAAGATCAAAAAGGAAGTTTGCTGAAGGAGTGGAAATAAACTTAGGCTTGGTATCTAAGGTCACCATCCTTTCTACCAAAATACATCCCAGTCTGTGGTATGGTGACCACAGAAGCATTGTCTGTGGCAAGACTAAGAAGCATGTCCATCTGAGAAAATCGGTCAATCAACAGTTGAAACTGCTTTGGATGTCAACCTCAATACTGCCGTCCTGGCACGCATCAAAAATAGTCTGGCCAGCAGGACTAGTGATTGTGACACTGTACTCAGCACTGGTGAGGCCACACCTTGAATCCTCATGACAAGAAAGACCTTGAGGTGCTGGAGCGAGTTCAGATGAGGGTGATGAAGCTGGTGAGGGGCCTGGAGCACAAGTCTGATGGGGCATGGTTGAGGGAACTGGGGCTGCTCAGCCTGGAGAAAAGGAGGCTGAGGGGAGATGTTATAGCTGTCTACAACTACCTGAAAGGAGGTTGTAGCGTGGAGGGTGTTGGTCTCTTCTCCCAAGTAACAAGTGATAGGACAAGAGAAAATAGCCT
Source organism: Pampusana beccarii (assembly GCA_013399365.1). Taxonomy (NCBI): domain Eukaryota; kingdom Metazoa; phylum Chordata; class Aves; order Columbiformes; family Columbidae; genus Pampusana; species Pampusana beccarii. Next base: position 74,385 of record VWYH01001426.1, read on the forward strand.
CAAGTTGTGCCAGGGAAGGTGCAGATTGGATATTAGGAAACATTGCTTCATGGAAAGGGTTGTGAAACGCTTGAACAGGCTGCCCAGGGAAGTGGTGGAATCACCATCCCTGGGGGTGTTTAAAAGGTATATAGACGAGATTCTTAGGGACATGGTTTAGTGTCAGAGTCAGTTTATGGTTGGACTCAGTGATATTGAGGGTCTCTTCCAACCAAAACGATTCTATGATTCTAAATAAGAAGAGTTGCATAATTTAAGAAACCTCCAGAGATGGAACTAGTCAAGCTACAACTGTCCTGTGCTGGTTGCAGGTGGACAGCACATGAGGCATTCTATCAACATGGAAAAAATCCGGGTTTTTTTCCTGAGTTTCATTGTTAGACAAGTATATTCATTTAAGACTACTTTGTCCTCTCATCAGAGTAACCCAAGGACAGCAGCAGGATGCTAAGACATGGACCAAGACTTTGCAATTACTGAAACACCAATTTAGTTATCACTTGCTATTACTCTGTCACCTCTGTAGCACAGGAGAAAACTGCACCTGTTCAGAAGCACAGTTATTATCCATATCTATTTTCTCTATTTCATCTTTCTACTTTTTGTCCTCTGCAGTAATTCCTGAGGACCTTTAGAAGGCCTCATACTAGCCTTCTTCTTCACCCCATCTATTAACCTGATCAGCAATGAAAAAGTTCATTGCAATATCCATACATCATTTTTAGGCTTTATGGTTAATATCCTTTAATACATTTATGGGGAATTCACACCTTGCAGAAGAACCATTTCTAATTACTTAGGACAGTTCACTGTCTTTCTTGGTTAAACTCTCTTTGCATTTTTCTTGCAATATTAAGAACTAGACTTGAGATAGCGGAGATTCCTTATGAGCAGTTTCGTGATACCTGTTTTGCACACCCTGTAAAAAAAAATAAATAATCATACATATATTTAAACCTTCTTTGCTTTGCAATCTAAGCCTCAAAATATGCATATTAAAAATTGACAATAAAAGCAGTTGTAATTAGATCTGAATTTAAATTTCTGAAGTTGTGAAGTGGAAATATTAAGGAGAAAAGAAACCAGACCTAGGATCAGACTATAAACTTTCCCCAAAACCATCAAAACTTTTCTGTCTGTCTTTCAAGTAAGCTTCTTGTGTCGTCTTCATTTCAGAAAACAGGAACCATACAGAGATTTGAATCTGGGGGTGTCTGGGACAGGCACTGGGTCTAGAGGTCAGGAGATAGAAAGCAATAGAAACAGCAAAATGCGTTTCTATGGCTCCTTCCTCCATTAAGTCTTCTGGAAGGCTAACTCTTAAAATACTAAGAACAGAGGTCTGACTGAGAAGGAAATACATTCACATGTTTTTGTTTCCATTTGTTTAAAGATCTGGGGGGAAAACCTCCAAGCTCCTTATACGTCAGAAACTTGTTATCCCTACCCCTTTAAAAGCTCCTGTTTATGAGGCACTTTGGTAAAACCAAGAGGAAAAGTTTTGATACTTTGCTGAGGAACAAAACCACAAAAAATTCCTACAGGTATGTATACCATATGGAAGCTAAAGGGTACCACTCAAACCCCACTACATGCAGCCCCATGCACCTACTTTCAAGACTTTTGACAGAAAAACTTATAAAAATGTTGCATGGTATCAGAGAAGGGACAGTTATAACTGCATATGTCACCATCCTTCAAACAAGATAAAGGACAAGGGATAGGCATGAGGTTGACTCTATATTTCTCATCTGAGTCCCCAAGGATTATTAAATGTGTATTAAATGCCTCACTGACCACTGGAGAAAGATTGTGTTAGGTGCTGCACAGAGGTAGACAGCATCTTTAAGAGCTTACAACTCAAAGAGGTAAGACAGCAAAAGAAGGTGACAACAAGTGGCTTTTCAAGGACCACAGCCAGAAGGTCAAGCAAAAGATTAAACGGAAGCAAAAGCCAACTCTCCAGCCCCAGGCAGCCCTGGAGTAAGGTGTAGAGAGACATGGTGCCTCTCTAGCTGCTACCTCTACATGTGGGGACCTTCCCTGAACATGCAGGTTTGGGGAGAACTTGCAGAGGGAAGTGCTGCCCTGGGTTATCGGGAGGCATGAGCAGCGGAGGACTGTTCTCCACCTTGAAGATGAGACCCACAGGCATCCTCCCTGGAAGCCCACCTGACTGACACAACTGTCACCCTTCAGGGCAACGCTTTGCGGTTCCCTTGTGCAGGGTCTGGAGGCTGGGGAGGTTTTTTTCTCACATGGAGGAGGCAATACAGCTGGGATGGGGGTATCACAGTGGTGGGCATTCCCATGCATTGCAGCTCTCTGGGCTCCTCTGGAAACATATCCTCCCATGTTTAACTCCCCAACAGGGCTGCAGATCGAGCTGAACTCCGTATGCTCCATTTCATATCCCTTCCCTTATAAACCTTTATTAAGGCTTTATGTTACACAACTATCACCGATACAAAAGTATTGCATTTAAGCTTCCAGGCGACCGAGTGCATTAAAACTCCTTGCGTGGAATGGCAGGAACCAATTCCTCATTTTTACTGGCTGGGAACTGAACCTTAATAGGCCACAGAGCACAAAACTCATAAACTACCAGAGTAAGGGGAGGGGGAAGGGAGAATAAGAAGGGAAGAGGGGGAGAAGTTTGCTGCTGAGGTTATGAAATTATAACAGAAAAAAACAAAAGATGTGAAGCAGGGCATGGCGAGGAATTCTTTCCATGCATGGTGGAGTTAACCTTGCGACTGCTGCCCAGCAGTTGTAGGGGAAACAAATAAAGCAGGACCATGCTGCTAACAAAAGAAAGCATTGCTCCTTGACACTGGAATAGCAGCAGCCTTCACCTCCAGCCCTCACGCTCCTCAGGAGAAACTGGGGACTGCTGGCTCAGGCGCAAGTTGCGTTTGCCTAGCAACTGGCACAAAGTCTGTCTGTCAGCTCGGCCTACAGTTGCTTCATCCCACCTTCCCCCCTTCTCCATGCATGGTTCAGGGTCTCCAAGCTCGTTTGTAAGACTTCAGGTCCATCCCCCTCAAAGCACATCCGAAGTACCTGCTACTCCTTTATCAACTGCAGGTAGCATGATGGTTTGCAGTTTTGAGCAGTTCATCTCGTCTCCATCTTATTCTGCCTTTGCAGCCCCTCATCGGGAAGCTCTTGGAGGAGGAACTACCTGCTTTGAGAAGATGCTTGATCTAACAGATTAACCTAGGAGGCAACACCAGACGCTCCTGTAAGCACATGAATCCCTTTCTGCCTGGCTGTGATGTTAAAATGCCCATTTCTGCTGCTGAAAACACATTCTGGGTGCAAGGATGTTAAAGCAGGATGCGGGACAAAGCAAAAAGAAAAAAAAAAAGATAGTTGGAAGATAATTTCTAAGGACTGCTCTTCCCGGTATACATCAGGTGCTGCAAATGCAAAAATTATTCTAGAGACTGGAGAGGAAAAGTCAAACATACAACTGAGGACACTTCATGGTTAAATTAAATTCTGCAGCCATTTATTTTGATGCTGAAAGTTACTGCTGGGATCCTGCCACGCTGTGTCACTCTGACCTGAACCACAACGAGCTGGGGATGGTACTGCTTCCTGGAATAGCAAGAAGTCATTTCACCCCCTCGCCCAAGAAAGGAACTTATTAGGAAATTAAACAAGCTAAAATGCACAAGACAAGCCCAGTAAACACAATTGTGCTCCAGTCAGCATCAGAAGGTCTGGCTGGTCTCCAAAATTTGAAGCAAGTTAGTCCCGCATCAGAGTTGCTTGAAATCAGAATGGAAGATAATCACCCATTTCAGGCACCAGAGGGATATTTACTTAGTGTGTTCTGACTTCAAAAATGGAAAATTACGAGATACATGGCAGCAGCTACCTTCCAGATCTTAAAGTTATCACAATGCCATTCTGCTAATTACAAACCAGACTTTTAAGAGCAAGGACCAAAAGGAGCCAGATTCCAGAGGTAAGAGCTGTATTTAACAGGTAAGCTTGCCTTGGGAGCTACCTGTATCACATCCCAGACCACCATCAGGAATCCTCTACCCGTATCATCAGGCTCCTCTTTGAAAGTATAAAATACCTTTTCAAGTTGTAAAACTTGAAAATATTTTTCAATGACAAAATCTATGTGGACAGTGGAAGAATATCTGAAAGCAAGGAGAGATTATTTCCCTCTCTACCCACCCCTCCCCTCTTCCCCCCCAATTCTAGAAATATTTTTCATTTGAAAATAAAATGTTTTTTCTTCTGGGAGGGAAATTTGAGCAATACAGGGAGGCTGCTGCATAGATCAGTGCTTGGGACATACCAGATCCTGTGAAATTACACCCACAACCCAGTCTGATGGTCAGCTTAAACACAGAGCTATGAGATGCTGAATTCAGCCATGTTAATCCTAGACCAACCTTGGCAGGAGTGAGACAGACGGTTGTACTCGCCCTGCTGGGTTGCTAGGGCAGCACCAAATTTTCTCATCAAAAAGCTTTTCTCTATAAGAAGGTAAGAGAAACAACATTTTTTTAAACATTTTTAATGATATCAAATTCAATTGAAACGAGCTACTTTGTCATCACGGCTCGTTATCGATTGCAAGCTGAACATTCTTGGCAAAACTGGGACGAGCAAGAGTAAATCTTACATAAAAAGCACGGTTCTATTGATCACAGCAGCCGCCACTGGCCCTCCACTGAAGCAACAACCAGCTACTTTAATAAAAATGTAGTCCTCCAGTAGAGAGGAACCCATCTGCCTTCCAATCCACTCTGCATTAAACTCTTCCAAACGCTCTTGAGAGAGAAAGCAGACCAGTCCATCCCCCTGATAAAACACTATTACTATGCAGTGACACCATTGCACTTGATTTAAGTACATCTGGCATTTTCAGGTGTAATGCCTGAAGCAATAATACTAAAAAACCAGAACAACACTAGTTACGCCCTCTGGGAGTTGCATGTATGTGAACTAAGTAACTTATAGAGTTCCTATTTCCATAGTATCAAGCTCTTTACATTCTGTAATGTATTTATCCTCCTACTACCCAGGGGAAGAGAGGTCAGCGCTGCTCCCCTTACTTTCCCAGCACTTACTTAGATCTTAATTTTCTATTACATGGGCGTTGGAGACCTGAACCTCAGCGTGGGCTTGAGTCTAAGAGCCTTGGTCATGGTCATGTGGAAAGACATTGCTGTGGCTAAGAGCTGGTTTTGACACCAGTCACAGGTCAGACTCCAGGCTCTGCTGGAAGCCATTTGGTCAAACTGAGTTTGATAATCACAGCAGGTCTCCCTAAGGACATATCAGGACTTCTATCTCCATTTCTGCAGCTAGGAAATGACATCCAGCTCTCCACAGACATGGCTGTACACATCTACTTTACCAGCACTCCCCATGAAACATCAGCATGCACTTTTAGGCTAAATATGGGGAAAAGAAGGTCCAGATCCCCCTGCCCTCATGCTGAACCCCATGAGAAATCCCTTGCCATGTCATTCTCCTCCTCTTCCAGTGTTTAGGCTTGGACCTAGGAGCCTCTGCCTCCAAAAGGTGCCTGGGGAGGAACCTTGGTGACTCCCTACTATTTCCCATCCTTCTCACATTCTCTATAGACCTGCCTTTATGCTCACAGAGCATGTTTCAAAGCAAGGACCAGGACAGCAGGCACAGATATAAATTCAAGCCTGCCTTTTTGGACAGTACTGGGCAGTTCAGATCCAGTAAGCAGAAGAGGTTCAGGAGGTGGTTGGGGGTACGTGTAAACTAAGAGCCAGATTTTGATCTCACACAGAGCAATTGACTGATGGGAGCCTGTAGGAATATGCAATTGTGCAAGGAGATAGGTGGAACAAGGGAGCCATTTACCCTTATATCACAACTTCAGAACAAGCCTGACTCCCTTCTTGTGCCATAACCCAGGAGTAATTCTTGCCAAATGGGTGGAGTCACCACGCCATGGGAAAAAGGTTGAGGAGAAGGAACAGAAGCTGGTGGGGGTGCTTCAATTCTCCTCAGTCATAAGCTGGACCATTGCACAATAAAGGACACATGTAGCTCCTGTGTGGCCACATGATGCTGGGGACTACAGGGCCTGTGCTCAGCAAGCTGAGGAGTTAATAGAAGCAAAACAAATCCCCTTTATTTGCCTCAGGGTCAAGGGTCAGTGTAAGTAAATCATTAATTAACACACTGGAGTCTCAGTGCTATTGACAGGGTTTTGTGTACACAGTGGGACTGTGGCACCCCCTGCGATTAAGCAGGCAGTGAACTTTCCTCCTCCCGCTGTCTCCCGCTTGGCTCAAGCGGGTTCGCTTACTCCCCATCCTCGTTGGAGGCTTCTCTCTTTTCTTCCCCTCAGCATGGGGTACCAGCCACCCCCATGCTCACACTCCTTGGCTGCCCAGCAGAGCTATCTTCAAAAACCAAGCCTCCTCATTTTGTTGCTTTCCAACTTCATGCACCACCTGGCTCCTTTGAAAAAAAAAGAAAACCTCACCGGCTATGCATCCACCAACATATGCATTTATTTTACCTCCCTACCCAGGTAAAGCTCCACCTACAACCTCTCAGGACCTCACAGATGCTTGGTGATAACTCATCAGACTTCAGACACAACACTGTCTCAGAGGGAGGAAAAGATCTTCACCTCAGCCCCTAGATTTTAATAAAAAATTAGGATCCTAATACCTTACTAATAACACCTGGATTTCTTTTTTTTTTTCCTTCTTCTAATCCAAACAGGCCTGTTGACAGCCTGATTTCTATGCCAGCTGGGAAACTGCCATATAAAGAGAAGTCATTTCAGAGGCTCCACAGTCACAGATCCTCGCAACAATCAGGCCCATAGCTTCAGAGGAGCTTCTAAGAAACTTGTTTAATACTTTTCTTTGTAAAGGAGTCTGCTTTCTTTTGGACACTTTGGGTTTTAGAAAGGTCTTGTCCTGCTCTCTGAAGGTGTGAGGCTGATAATAAAGACCAGCTGCCTCAGAGCTACATCACACTGAGATCAACACTGGTTTCAAGCTGAACTTTGAGTCCCAGGGAACTTCAGCTGGAAACCCAAGATCAGGATTGATTATTCGCACACCCAGAATTAAACATCCCATCATTGTTATATGATGGGCAGCCCACAGTCTGACAGTTCTCAAACTACAAGTCTGAGACTCTCCTGGCAAAATCATAATGTCTATTTGTGTGGCTACTAATTCACAACAATTACAGACACTCTGATCTGCTTAAAACGCTTTTGAAATAAAAGCATCTGGACAGCCACCTTCCTGTACTCATGTAGCATCACATTAGTTCAATGTCATCTTAAAATCTATGACGTACGTGTCATGTGAGATAGGTATGACATGATAAACATGATCTTAACACAGTAGGACCTCTGACAATCCCCCACACCAAAAATCTATAAATTACTGTCATAATAATCTGATTCCCGGCACATTTTACTGCTTCTGCCTCTCCCCCTGCCCCCTTTTTTTTTTTTTAATTTAGGAAATACAGGTAACTGCTCAATCATCTCTTCATTATATCATTCAGAAATTGCTACTTTGGGAAACGGTACAGTAAAGGTCCTCTAGTACAAAGTTGATTAGCTTTCCACAGCACTTCCTAGAGGGAGAACAAAAGCACAGTCTGTGCAAAGCCCCTTTTATCCCTGCCAGTCGCAGGCACTGGATGGTCTGATGAAAACTGGGAGGGAAAATAATAAGGCTGAGCATCTCCAGAAGCTGTGCAAGGGCTTTGCTCAGATTTTGAGGCACTTTCACTATAACAGACTGGTACTTCCTCAAGAATTTAAATAAATCACCAGCCTGCCTAATTTCAAAGCCTAAATGCCAAGATATCAGTAATTTTAAAGGTGCCTCCAATGCATTAGACAGAACTGAAATTTAAAGTATGCTGATGGGACTAGCCTGTCTTAACCGATGCCTTCCTGCCACCGGCTTACACCCAGGTACTCATTTCTTGCACTTACACTTTGTTCCCAGATATGACAATCTTCACTTGTATATATACATGAAGAGAGCATCCATATGCTTGCAAAATTTCTCTATGCAGCACACTTGTAGATTATGCATCCTGGTATTTCTGGTCACCAGGACAAAGGTTGAGGGCATCAACACTTTCCTTCTCTTTCAGAGTATTCCACTGGTATTTGCTGTCTTTGTCTTTTAGCATCCAGTTCACAGCCCCTGTGCTAGTTACATGAAAATGCCACCCGGTACGGTTCCCGAATCCAATGGATGTTAAAAGCAGAAAGCTGCTAGCAGCCAAATTAACAGCACATAATTAGTCTCATGCATAAACCTCTTAAAAAAGTACAGGGCACTTGGTGTCAAGATTAGACAATTAACTTTGTCAGAGCACAGGAGAATGCGCTGAAACGCTTACATTTGCAACGTAGTATTAAGTCTGCAATTCTCACCGGGACTCGTGTGAGTAAATACTCTAGGTCAAAGCCTTGACAGCCTTATTTAGATTTTGCTCACTTAGTGCAGGCTCTGCTCAAGTAAAGACCACATATAATCCAAGGAAAGACTTCATAGTTTGGCTCTGTGTTTTGACAGCCTATAGAACACCGGCTGGAGTGTAAGCAGGATCCGCAAATTAAGCCCTTCCAAATACACAACTATGTCTGAAGCCAGATCTGTTTTACATGCTAGCCAAAACATGACCATTCACTGCAGCATATTCTGCAGTGACCAAGCCAGTCAAGCTTTAAAAACACCTCAAATTGGGGAAAGGCTTCTGCCAATTCCCTCTGTGCTGAGATGTGCTGTCAATAGTGTGATCCATCAGCAATTCATGCCTATGACCAAATGGGCTCTTTCCCTGGGGAGTGGCACACCCAGGGAGATTAACACCTGTCTCTCTTCTGTTTATCACTGGCAGGTGCTTAAGTGAAGCAAGATATCAGCTCTGCTAAAGCGTACAAATCTCCCAAAAGATAAGATGGATGTGCTGAACCACTGAGCTAATGTTGGCTCAGGAAACACAGAAAATAAGTCCCTGTCTGTTTAGCAAATGTGGCTTTGTGAATTGGTTGGAGGAACATGCTAATTCGTTAATATGGTGGGTATTAAGATTTAGTGTACAGTTACTAGCTTTTTGCAACACAAACAAAATAAATTTACTGGCCCTGTAAAATCTGGGGACCTGGTTGGCTCTTTGATGTCAGGAGCAGATAGGAAGAAGCAAGCTCTGTTCAAGGTAATCCCAAAGCTGAAAGATCAAGGGATCCCAAGGCAGAAGCGTGATGTGACCCTGCTCTGATCTGGAGGATGTCTGGCCACATTCACACAGCACCTGAGCTAACAAGCCTCTTTTTCCCCAGATGGCACTCCATGCATCTTAGCTTCATCAGCTAGATAGCTAGATCACTCTATCATATTCTATTTTGCAACCATGTGGTGCAAATACCAGATAGTAAAACAGCTTTTGTGAGTAGAACATCTAGGTTAACTACTGTAGGATAATCTTCAGCAATGAAGAACTCAGGTGTGTGGAAAGCAAGAAAACAAGAAGAGAACTTAGACACTAGGTTTGCACTTCTGTTAAACCATGTAAAAGCTAGAAGAGGACATTGTCATCCCTATCTGAGTAAAGAATGGAGAAGAAAATATACCCCTCTTCTTTCAATTTTGTTTAAATGTTATCTGGACATCTTGTTTCTTTTCTTCAAATAACTAAGCATATAGCAACAGAACAACACAAAACTTGCAGTCATTCAACTGGAAGCAGAAGTTGGGTACTGTGATGCAGCTTCTTGTACTACTGAAGTCTCCAAGTTTTCACAGTTCAAAGGCTTTGCAAAAATATCAGCTCACGAACACTAAAAAAACTTGCCTGACAGAGAACAGAAATATCTGTCAAAAGCTCTGACCCAACATCCTGATGTCTAACATCTTTGCAGAATATGGACAATTTTTTAACATAGTAAAAGTAGATGTCATTTGGCCTTCTCAGTTTAAGGAAAAAATAGTTCCTTGTGAATTTGTTTAATGTAAATAAACTCTCTATTTATCTTTGTCTTTAATAAATTCATACATTATTAGAAAATCCTTTATACAAGAAGACCCACTGAGCTATATCATCCCATTTTAAGAGATTTCCTGTTGGTGGAATACAAAGCAGCCACCTGCAATTGCCTAGTGCTCGAAAGGATTTAAATAAACACACACAGATAATTAGATCAGTTAACCTTGCAAATTAAAACAAGCACATTGCATTATCTCCAGTTTATCCTAAAAGAAAATATGAAGTTGCCTCCGATAAATAGTTTAATAAAGACAGTGAAGAGCTTATACAAACTGCATAGTGCTAAATCTTCTAAGCATGTGAGCTAACAGGATGAAAACCTACTTTCTGACTACCTTCATTTTGGAGAACTGACTACTGGTTTGCGCAGGACTAGGGGATCAGATTTAATTCACAAGCCAGATTGTCAGAGCAATTTCACCTAACATTGCTCAGGCAGCCTAAGCTGTTGGTCTTGGGTCACCCTCTGTTCGAAGGAAAAGAATAGGTGGGATGACTGGCCACATTCAACAACCGCTCTCCAGAAGCTGTAGAAGAAAGCCAGACGTTTAACCATCATTAGCCTGAAGTTATGGCAGATGAACCATATCCATGGTCACAAAATGCAACTTTACGACTCAGGCATCCACTTTCTTTTCATAAAGTAATAATTGCAGTTGGGATACACTTCCTTACACAACCGGAAGGCTGGGTGCAGCTCACTAGTTACACTACAGAGAAAAAAGTCCATATTGAGAAATGCTTTAGCAGCTTGGTGACACCAATTGTCCATGAGCATCGCTGTGCCAGCTTGGGTCATGGTAGGTCACCTAGATACAGAGAAGTTTTCCTTGTGGTCAGCAGCTTAGCTGTGAAGCACGCAAGCTCCACCAACAACTGCCTGCTGGTCTCAGTCTGCTAGAGATCATCTGTTTCACCACCCATGAACGGGGCCTGCCAGAAAAACATCACTCCATTTAACAAACATTTCAAGGGTTTGAAGAGTATTTCTTTCCTGCGAAGAGACCGACATTTTAAGAGAAGAAATATCACTGCACAGTATCCAGTGCTCAGGAGCGATTTTAGAGGAGAGTTTTCTACCAGCTTCAGAGCAGGTTTACTTATTGGTTTTTAATCCTAGATGTCGTCAAAACAGGATAAACAGAACATCTTGGTCAAAATACTGTCCTGGATCTGAGACACTATCACAATAACGAACACACTGAAATAAATAATATTTCAGAAAACACTTCTGTGTTTTCAGGAGAAGAAAAAGTTTTGTTTGTTTCTTTTTCCATCATCTCTGCTCATAAGATTTGGTTGCATCTTATGTTTTAAACACGAAAGAAAAAAGTCAAAATTTTAGCAGTGAACTGGACTGCACTACAGATCCTTCACAAAAGTACATGCCACAGGCCACTTTCTGCTCACTTCTAGAAGGCGGTAGATGACTGTGCAGATAGGAGCTGCTCTTACTTTGGCAGTTCTGTCACTGCTACTAATGACACCTGTTTTCATGACCAAAACTGCTAACTTTTCAAAAATGTTTTGTGGAAACCTGCTCTAAATTACAGATTTAATGCTCTTCCGTGTTTTGCTTTCGTTTGTTTTTTTTGTCATTGTTGCTTATTTTTTTGAATGTGTATATAGAAATACATTAATGCATTCCCTTACAGCTGAAGTGGATACCATTCGAGGACCAACGACAAAACGGGTCTGTTGATTATAACAGTGGCAACTTTTTTGCCCCATTATCGACCCCAAAACAAGGTCGTGGAAGATTCAGAAACAAGATGATCCCATACTGACTCTAGTTAGGAGACCCCCAAATAAAATAAATAAGGAATGTTCAGAGTGAACACTTGCTGCTGTATCACCTAATCTGACTTCTTGTGTCATGTGGGCTGGTGAGGTTTCTACGGATATGACAAACCATAGTAAAAATTGGTACCAATACATGCAGACTTCACAAAAGAAGTCTGAAAACTGAATGAATCATGAAGGCTCAACTTATTTTATTTCTTTTTTTCTGCTCAGGGTGCATCTAGGTTGCACACTAAGCATATGCCAGAAACTCGGTTTGATCTTCAGGCTCGTTTCTGTAGACATAATGAAATTCCTAAGTCAAGGCCTGATTGCCCACTGCCCTTGGTTACCAAATTGTTCTGGTTAGTCTAGCAAACAAGCCCAAATTTGCATCTGCTGCTCTGCAGATAAATCCCCTGGGCTGGCACAGGAGAAGGTCATGGCATTGGGAGTGCATCCCTTAATGCCACAGGCTGTACTATGCAGCCCTGTAAGTAAACACACGGGGCTTAGTTACCAAGGCTATCCCTTCTGTACCTCTTACTGGAACGTGAACATTAAGAGAAAGAAAAGAAAAAAAAAAAAAAAAAAAAAAAAAAAAAAAAAAAAAAAAAAAAAAAAAAAAAAAAAAAAAAAAAAAAAAAAAAAAAAAAAAAAAGAAAAAGAAAACAGAAAATAATCTATCTGCTGCAGTGCTAAGGAACAGATCTCCCCTCATCTATTTTACACTCCCTGTTTTCTGCTGAAGATCCAACACACTCGAGTTTCATTTCAGAAAGTAAAGCTGCTAAGCAGCCAGCAAATGACCTTTGCCTCTCAGATGAGTATTTATGGCAGGCAACACATACATCAACAACAACAAAAAGTTTCCCCAGTAACGAAAATGTTTCTGCCAGCAATGTATCTTTTACAAGCTTGCAAGATGTACCGAGAGCCTAATAATCAGATTAAAATCACATCAAACTATGTTGGGAAGTCAAGGTGAAGGCCTTTAGATTGTTCTCATGAATAGCCCTCTCCAGACCTACCAGGTGATGATAAATTCAGGTTTTTGCTTGGTTGGTGTTTTTTCAAATGTATTTTAAGGGCTTACAGTTTTTAAAAGCCAAGAGGTGGTAAAACAGTTGGTGTTTTAGTAATCCTTGCCAGCATCTGACAATAGTGAAAAGCTTAACAAAAAAAACATTTTTCTTGTGCAGAGTAGAGGTGGGCAGTGGACCTGGTAATAAATACTTAATCTTTCTATGCCTCTTTAAAAAGACTTCAAGAGCTTTGTTTTCCTTTTACAGGTGGAAGCCCAAGCCTCAGGGAGGCGAAGTGATTTGCCCAATATCATTCATATTTCTAATAGTTAAACCTAGGAACAAACATGAAACACGAAGTCCCAGGATGGGGTTGTATTTCCCACCAGAATCACTGGGTATCAAATTAGCAGGTGGGTTTACTACTTCTATTTATTACAGAAAAGGAATGGTAAGAGTTTTAAGTTGCTAAGCACAAGGAGAAATGTTGAAGTCCCAGTGCTTTATTTCCTTCTCCAACAAAGTGCTTTGCGTGGAAGTCTGGCTTGAATCTTTCATTTCCATATAGCATAAAGTAGCCTGTGTATAGGTGCTTGAGATGGATACTACATCCGCATTGCTCCTTACTTTTCCCTCCCCGCAGAAGGCCACCTGGGAAAATACAGACAAGCACAGACAAAATAAACTCTGTCATCTGTCAACGTGGACTATTAGGTGTGAGAACTGAGTTCAAAGTGTTAATACTTGCTTTGCAGATGTAAAGAATAATAAAAGCCTACCCAGATGCCTGCAGTACCTGAGGGGAGCAGCATCCAGCCAGCCTAGCTACAGGTGAGCATCTAAACTGCAAAGCCCTACCCAGCTTATGGCAGCAATGCCACAGTCACCTGTACGTTTCTCTACAGTACAGGAAGGCGGTATTCTTGCTTTCAGGCTCAAATTAATCAGGTTTGTACAGATCAGCAATTCAAATAGCTTCAACCACCCAGCTGATTGTGCACAAAGCCTGTTTGGGAACATTCAGGTGACATTGCAAAACCAATTGGTAATAATCTCATTCACCCTTTCCACTCAAGTCCAACAGAGGACAACCGTCCATAGCTTGTAGGATCATGAATCAGGGTTCTCTACATTATAAAAGAGTCAGTGAACCAGAGAGAAAAGCCAATACTGAATACACCCAGGAAACTGTAGGATGGCCTTGGATGTCTATAGGGATGCCTGTAGTTTACTTTGCACTCTCTCTGGCCTTTGACAGCCAAAACAGCTAGCCAAGAGTTAAAGCACTAAATCCCAGGGAAAAAGGTTTTGAAAGAGGGAATGTTAATAGCTGGAGAAAGAGGCTGAGGTCAGTGAGCTCACACAAAAACACTGCAATGCCAGAATATCACACCCGCTTTAGCTTCATCTAAAAGTCAAATCACATGATTGAGTTTTCCAGTTTAACTTGTGTGTCTGCCACCACCAAGCCAGCTTCCTAGAATTGTATTTACCTACTCACTGCACAGCTCCCACCAGCTTCCACATGTAGGAGCCACAACTTCCTCAGAAATGAGAGGTCTATCATTATAGAGCCTTGGAAAAAACTCAGTAAGCCCTGTTCCATTTCCTCCCATGTGCACAGAGAATGGACACTAGCGATGGCTCACACAACAGGAGGGTTTCATCGTGCCATTGACTTAGATCTACTTTCAGAGAAATCAGATGAAGTTTTTTCACTGGTTCCAATGAAAGCAGATCAAAACAGTACTGAACTAATGTTTAAGAAGAATCTACTCACCTATTGCCAGAAAATCCAATCTACTTCATCCCTCACCCGAGTACTAAGTTGGGTTGTCTGCATAGCATAGAGTCATTTGCAACTGACAAATCCAGAGACAGATAGCAAAACCAGTAAAATACAAAGCCTGAAGATCCTCCTCATTGTCTTTCCTCTGGAAAAGTAACATTGTGCTTCAATTACAACTTCAGAAAGCCTCTAGTTTTTCTACACAACTGTTTAATACCATGGACTCTTGAGTTGACATCAAAGAGACACCAACTGGACTTCACTACATGGAGAGGTGACCTCTCTTAAACACATGAGTGTTGGTTGTGGAGGCATCAGTGAGTCAGCAGTGAGCAGACATGCTACATGTACACACAGGCCATGTGTTATTAGATGTGTCATTTTTCTGTGGGAGATCTCACAGACTCCAATATGTTCATGGAGCTCCACACCTACCCCAGAGAGAAGCAGTACCTCACGTTATTACAGCCATACCCAAGGCTGGTTTTACTACCAGACCAAGCAGAGTGATCTCAGCCCTGAATCACCTGAAGCCCAGGGACCAGTGCCAAATATTATGAAACAGTTCACCCAGCCCAGCATCCTGAATTTCAGCAAGAAAACTGGCAGCTAATGGGAAAGTTGCCTCAGCAGCCTCAGTTGTGAAGAGCACTTTTAGGTCTGACTGGTGCAAAGATTTGCCTATGGTGATGAATAAGCACGTGATGGGAAGTTGTCAGTGCTTCCTGTGCCAGCCTTTTGAGGACTGCGCTGAGTTGGTCCACACAGTCCAGGTCATAATCTAGAAAGCTCAATATGACAGGGTTTTATCAATCTCTTCCTATTAGAGTCTTCCTTTTCCCCACTATAAGACATTTCAGCTCTTCTTGATGCATTCCACTTTCACAAGAGTTGTATCTTTTAAATCATTCTTTTACTTGTTTTTCATAAATTTAAATCTTAACCAAAATTAGAGGCAGTATTTTCATTTAAATGAAGCTGTTTTCATTACATGAAATTGCTTCAGTGTACTTTTGAAGGAAGTTTCTATAATGCTCATTTTCTTAGAGAATCTGAAAAACAATTACTGCATTTCTTTCAAAAAATTAAAATTTTAACTTAATTGAACCATGCCAGCTTTCATATTTCCTCTAAAACTGTCTTCCTAGATTTCTTGTTGAATGCATTTCTTTGAAGGTAGGCAAGGAGGTAAGATTATGATCCAGAGGTGGATAGTCATCCATAGAATAAGTTTGAAAAATTGTTAAAATTTAGATAAACTTATTGGAGTTCACATCAAATCCCTTTGTGCCTTCCAAGTTTTACTCACATTTTCTCACATTAAAGTGCATATGTACACACTACTATTTGTTTTGTGTAACCATTTTATGCCTCGTGGTTTGAACTTTCAGTCAAGAATGTGAATTCATAATTATTTTAAAATGTTTTATCCTGTGTTGCTGTGCATCTGAGTTACCACACCAGCTATCTGCAATGACCAGTGGGGATTTTTTTTTTGTGAAAGAAACTACACCCTAGCATAATTTACTTTGCAAGGTACGTGAGGAAAGAATTTGATGGAATTAACTGTGGGAGAGAAAGGCACGCTGCCCTCTCACTTCTGTGGGCTGATTAGAGAACTTTGTCTCCTGAATGTCTCATCCAAACCAATAAACAAAACAACTTTTCAGAGGGTGACTAGCACCTCCTTGCTTCAGACAAGATAGAAAATACACTTTATGCTACAAAGAAATTAACAGTTGTTTACCCTGCCTGCACTCTAGAAGAGAGGCCATTGAGGCAAATCTGGAAGTGTGTGATCCCCTAATGAGTAATCACAGACCAAAAGGGGTTCGTGTCTCTTACTTCCTGACAGTCTTTCAGAGCATATCGTCTGCATTTTTTCTTATCTTTTGAGGACCTGTGTGCCAACTACTTGTACCCTAAGAAGAGTGGATGCTCAAAATTAGAGAAGAAATACCAGTTAGGAATGAAACTAAAACTCTTCTGGCAAATAAACAGATCCTGATGAAGTGGGCATCAAGGGAGGATTTCTAATTTTCTTCTTGAAAGCAATATGTTTCATCTGTATGCCACTTGCAAGTAAGTGCTTCTTTCTATCTCTGTGCATCAGCATGAACCAGAATAATACCAAACCCAGTAACACTATGAGTAAACAGTAACATCCCTGAACTTAATTATTAAAAAGAGTTTTTATGGATTGATTTTTAATTATAGAATGTGAATTACAGGGTATGAGGGTGACTTGTTCAGAAATATTAATAAACAATTATTTTCCCTAGCAAAAATATGGATTTTTCTTGCACTACTGTGGAGAGGGGCATTACTTATTGTTTACACTTCTTACTTTCACATTTTGCTGACTGTATAGGAAGTGGTAAAAAAAAAAAAAAAAAATTGTTGCTTTGTTTTGTTTTGTTTTCCAGGGTTCAGGCAGAATTGTCTTCTGAAAATAATTTTAAAAGGATTTTTATCTAATGTTCTGAAAAATACAACACACCAAAACCCCAAGTTGTGCAGCAAATAGTGTTTTCAGAGTACTGCAAACTCTACTAATGGGATTTGCAAAATTATTATTTGCATTCAATTTTCAGTATCTATGTCACTTAAATTTTCAGGAAGCTTTTCAGAAGCCCCAAGAGATAGAATACAAAAGATCCAAGCCAGTCAGAAGACTGTACATTAATACTTATATCTTCAACACATCTCCTTTGAAGGTTTGCTTGAAGCTGTACGAAGAAAGGACTCACAGGAAATAGTTGCCCATAGTAATTAGTATCCTGTTCTGAAAACCATTTATCCAACTTACAAAACATATTCTGGACCCACCTATTGCTTCAAACAACACAGGTTGTATTGAAGGGCTATTTAAACAGCAAGAATCTTATAGGGAAGTGAGGATCACAAGATATTAAGAAATAATATCAGAATGATGTAATAAACATTCAGGCAAGTCTCTTAGTCTTTCTTGTTTTCTACATTAGAAGCATTTGTCTCCTGTTAAAGTTCTCCATCTCCTACTTGATATAACAAACAAAACTCACAGCATGGGTTTATTAAATCTCTTTCCAAAGTTTCATGAAAATTCTTCTTTTTCTTTCAGCCTTTTTTTCCCCTCCCTCTTCTTCTGAAGAATTGAGGGGGAAGGCAGAAGAGAGTTTCCTTGTGAAATCAAAAGTTACCCTTGAATCAAGTCTGATAGGCTCCTGAAAATGCAGCATAGAAACGTGTTTCTGTCAGTGAAAGACCTTGTTTGTAACCGTAAGGATTGCATGCAGCACATTGTTTGATCCTGGGAGGACTTTGATCTATGCTAGCACCTCAAATATAGCAAAGGATGTCACTAGGCTTTGGAAAGAGAATGGAGGGAAGAGAAGGAAAAGGAAGGAAAGTGCAGGTGTGTGTCACCAGGCAGATAACATTGAATCCTTGATGCATTGGTCAAGTGAAACCAGGCTTTGGACAGAGGAGAACAGGTGTCATACCTCTGGAGATAACTTGATTTCGCCATCTACCCCACGAAATACCACTCAGAAACAGAAATGATTCATCGAAAGCATATCAGAGCGTGGACATGGAATTTGAAGCAAATAATTCCTCTGCCTACGTGACTTGACTTCAAAGCCTTTTGTGAGACATGAGTGAAATGAAATTCAGTAGTGTCTCCTCCTTGTTTCTAGTTATCTCACCAGAAGTGAATGAGGCTTGACTGAGGCTCAGTGCTGAAAATATTCTGAGGGCTAGAAGCAAAAGCTGGTATACAAAAGGGTAGGCAGATCAGGACTCTTGGGTCACCACCGTTCTGTGGATGCAGACGCAGAACTGGTAGGGTAAGATGTATGAGGCAATCAATGCCAAGAGCCGTCCATAGATGTGAACAGGTCAGACGTGTGTGCAGGTCTGTAAGAACACAATCTTTTCTGGTGTTGGGTGGACAGTACACAGCTATGGCATAGAATTTCAGTGCTAAGACAATACAAATAGGAACTATTCTGCATAAAAGCAGTTGCCTAAAGCTTGTGCACCTGTGAGCAGCACTGAGGCCTTGAGTAGACAGTGCTGAAAGGAAGTTACCTAGGACCATCTTTTCTTTGTGCAAGTTTTTAATTTCCTACTCTCTCCCCAGGACATTTCATTCACAAAAAACCCAACATGTAACCTCCCCATGAAGGAAAAGAAGAAAAAAAAATCAAAACTCCCCTTGACAAAAGCCCTCCTTCCCTCTTGAAATTCCCACCCAGAGAGCTGGAGAAGACACATATGGTCAAACAAGACAATGCAAATGCTCCATCTTTTCCTCGTACTCATTGATACTAGAATAACTTTGAGGAGCCTTGGTCCCTGCTAAATAGTTTCTCTTTCTGTGCCCTTTGGTGAGATGTGGTAGAACATGGTAGACATTGTGTATTATGTTTTAGAGAGAAGCGGAGAAGCGAGGAATACTTAATACAATGCAGAGGTTCAGTGCAGTGACAATAGTCTCTATTATTCTTGACATGACCCTAATACAAACATGGAGCTGTTTGTAGGATCCTCTTTTTATTGAAAAGTGTAACTGACCCAAATTTTATTACAGATGTCAAATATAGTATGGACAAATACAGCATGAGTCTCAGAGAAATTCTCCTTTCTTCTTTCTTCTTAAAAAATAAATAAATAAAAAAGCAATAGTAAGAATGTCACTCTTCCCTTATTTATTTTCAGGTCAATCATGAGAAAGAGGAAAGGGACAGGCCATTTCTGAAAGGCAAGAATCATCCTGAGCCATCACCTTATATTGGAAGAAAACTTTTCCCTCCCAACAGTTATCATCCTTTGTCAGCATCACAGGAATGTCTAGGATACTGCAGTCAAAAGCAGGAGCTGTCACTGTTAAGTTGTACACAAACATAGATGCATATGAAAGGAAAAATCCTACTCTGGAGAACGCCTACTAATCAAAGAGGTAACAGTAGGAAAAGATTCATGAGTTCCATTTTGTAGGAGGGGTATCAAGACAAAGGTGGATTCGTTGACTTCTGTTACACAGGTAGGTTTTGAATCTAGATTTCTTTAATGCTAGTTCTGTTTCAGCCCTCAAAGCTGTGCTTATCATAGGTATTTTCTCCCTGCACTTTCTCATGACTTCACTTTCCCACCTAAAAGAAGACAAAGGAGACTAGCTTTGAGACAGACAACTGAGGAACTGTCAACATCTCAGTGAAATCTCAGGTCAGCTACAGTAAATCCCCAGTCTGTATTCCTAGTGTCCTCTCGTTATACCATGCCAAGATCCTATATATTAGTCTTATAATCAACCAGATCTGGTATTGTGCCTCAGTGATCCATATAAAAAGCTTCATCCACTCAAAAAAAAAAAAAAAAAAAAAAAAAAAAAAAAAAAAAAAAAAAAAAAAAAAACCACAAAAAAAACCCCCACAACAACCCTTAGTAAACCTTAGTATTTCAGGTACATTATTAAATAATTTCTGTAAAAGTAAAAGTAACAGGAGAAGAGAAGAGAAGAGAAGAGAAGAGAAGAGAAGAGAAGAGAAGAGAAGAGAAGAGAAGAGAAGAGAAGAGAAGAGAAGAGAAGAACATAAAGAAAGCACATGTACAAAAGTTTTCTTCAAATAGCCAAAAATCAGGGGAGCAGGAAGCCTAACTGTGGTGCGCAGAGGAAAGCCAGTGTCTGTTAACTTCTTAATTTGAATTAGGTAAGACAGAGATTTTTATCAGAGAAGCTCCATATGTCAAGCAAATGTCATGCCTGCCTGTTTGGGCTGATTTCTGCTTTTCTGGCACTTCCATTTGAACAAGAATTTTCTAACAGATCCAAAAACTCAGTCTCAAATAAATGCACAACCAAAACCACCATGATTGTTCAAATGGAAAAGTCTTGGATTGATATTTTCTAGAGAAAAAATTTTCATTGAGAAAAAAAAAAAAAAAAAAAGAGAAATATAAGGCTTTAGCAGGAGTCTTATGAATTATCAAGCACACTAAGTTGGGAGAAAAAAAAAAAGAAAAAAAAAAGAAAAAAAGAGGAAAGAAAAGAAAGGAGGATCCAGATCACAAGATCACAGAGACTAGTAGACCTCTAAGCCAAAACAGCAAGGTTGTTTTCCTCTAGGCAGGCAAAATCAGTATCTAAGCACAGCATTTGGGATGCATAACCATTGCAAATTACGATCATTGCAAGTGTGAAGGAAACAGACCCACTTGTACTTAGGCTTCTTAAGCAGAAATCAGGGTTAAGAGTTTTATTTCCTACAGTCAAAGGAGAAATGGTATGAACTGTTCATTCCGTAAATGTGCCTTTTCTCACGTGTTGAAAAGTAATTTTAGGATGGAAAAACTGACATAAATGGTAACTTACACTCCAGGTTCAAAAGAATGGATCTAGGTTTTAGCAACCGGATGAACTGGTGATTTTAAGTTTGCATGATAGATACTATGGACTTACTGGCTTAGGATTTCTGTGTATCACTGACCTGGCCCCTGCCTCAGAAGCTAAACCCACTTACAGAAAAGCAGTTTTATTTAAGTGGAACAAGAAGAAAATTGGAGCACATCTTCTATAAAGCTGATAGTGGACACAAAGAAAAGAAACTGGTGTTCAAGCAGATTAAAGTAGTTGTACATTGATGTGGTCTGCAACTGGATGGTTGTGCAGTCACCATGTGCTGAATGTAATTAGTTGCTAACTGTTACTTTAACTGTAATTTTATTGAAGTAAATGCTCCATGACTAAAATCTTTCTGGGGAGAAAAGATTCCAGCTGTCTTCCCCAAGCACCCGGGTTTTGTTGAAGGTTTTCTGGGTAGATTTTGTGTGTGTGTATTTGCACAGGCTACCAGAAAGAGAATGATAGAAAACAGAATTATGCCTAGAGAAACAAAACAAAAAACTAAAAAGATCATTTTCTCTGATGGAATAAATGCTTCTGTTTTTAAACTTTTTTTGTTGTTGTTGAGTCCACCTGGTACAGATTTGATTTTTTCCCAGTTGATTTAAGTGCCTTAAAAATGAAGGAAGTAAAAAAAAGGATCATTCACTTTGATTAAAAGGGCATTAGGCTAGATTTCAAAAAGCCACAGAGTAGCATATCATTTTAGTCTACGTTCAAGGTTAGAGCTAGTATTAAAAGGCAAAGCAAGTGAAATCAAGAGGGTTGCTGTTAAACTTGGCTCTTATAATAGTGTCAGCTTCTGTTAAGAACTCTCTTGGCCTCTGGACAAGATACTGGAATTCAATAACAGCCAGCAGAGACTTTCTAGGACTCTCAAGGATGTATTCTGAGATATAAATGGAGAGACCTCCAGTGGCTCTGGCCTGCATCATCAAGCCACCACAGATAGGTGCAAGACTTCAAGCAACATCTCAGGAGCAGTCGTGGCTGACTGGATGGGCTATGAATAACCATAACAGCAATTATTAAGAGCTTTTGCACATCAGTGCGAAAGAATGAGGAGCAAAGAGGATAAATGTGACTCTTAATCTTCAGCTATCTGCATGGGAAAGTATGATTAATAACTACAGAGGCTTAACATAACCTCCTCAGATAACGAGTGAGGTGGCCTTCTCCGAGCCCTGATTATCCTCTTCTAATGGGCTTCATTTATTGTGTAAACTAATAACCAAAGCCTAAGCACTGCACACTCCAGGGTCTGCAGGAAAAACACTGGGCCCAAATGTGATTAAGTTGGTGAAGATTGCCCAGCAACACAGTGTGTTGCTTGAGCTGGGGCCGGGGTGGGGGGGGTACCAGGAGGAGGGAAAGAGAAGCACTGTATCTGCAAAGAAATGAAGCGGAAAGTAGCAGTGATCTGCCATTTAGCATAAATCTGCTGGTATAAATCCCCTGCCTTTCAAGTGGGGTTGCTATGAGTTTTCAGCTGGAATTGGTGGAAAGCCAGAATACAGCCCCAAGGTGCTAATACCGAGAAAGAGAGGCATGGGTAATGAGGGGATCTGATTGCAATGCTATCCAGAAAGTCAGCAGCAATGCCAGATCTGGAGAGTAACTGGAGTTGTCAGTCAGAGTTTCGGTGCTGAAAAGTAAAGAGGTGCTCAAAGAATGCTGGATTCCCCAAAGCAAGCGAGTTCAACAATGCAACCCTGGTCCAGGAAAAAAAAAAAAATAAAAAAATGACCTTCCAGCTCCCCTGGCTGTATCTCTAAAGTGCAAGCACAGCTGAAGGGAGGCAGCTTTACAGGGCATCTAAAGAAAGAGGATAAGATTCTCACCTCAGCTGCACTGACGTAAAGAAGCTTAAACTTTGCAAGAGTTCATGGAGTTGCTCTGAATTTACACCCAGCAAACAAGAGTAGAGAATGAGAGTCCCCCCTCTCTGGGAAGCATATTTACTAGCTGCACAATGAACATCACATTAGATTATCTAAAGTAAAATAATTGTAAATACCCAATTTATCTGGACCCATTTGTGCTGTCTGTTTAATTTTTGCACTCCACTCAATAAGGACAATGGAATTTGTTTGGACAGGCTCAATTTAGAAGCATTACCATTGTGCTACAGAAGTTTGGGTTCAGAGTGTTGATGGAAAAGGTTTAAGGCTTAATAGAATAAAAATAAAAGAGAAACACATAGCAATATAGACAAACTTGGGACCACCACTGGGACATGAGATGCTGTCCGCAAAGGGTGTCATATCTGTATTTTACTCTTTGTAGTTTATCCACATCTGTAGAGCCTGTACTACAGTTTGCAAAAAACGTGTAGAGCCCACAACATTTTCTCAGGATACCCTCAGCAGCAAGCTGCTTGTATATGTGTAGTAGTATATGTGTGTAGTATAAAGCAACGTGGAGGTGCAGTTGTAGTTGTTTCTGTTGGGCAACATGACTGTACACACTGGAAAGCTCACACACACCAAGCCTCATGATTGCAAGAAACATTAGATTTACAACAAGTGAGCTCTGCTATCTTTATACATGTAATGTCACAAGATGTGAAAAAGATCAGTAACCTAAGTCTCTCCCTTTGTCTGGATAAAAAATAGGTGATCTCCCAGACAGAAGTAGTTGGGAAGCATGGTGTTCCTCCTCAGCAGCTATAATCTCACCTCATTTCACCAGGCAGGCATTACGTGAACACAGGGTAATGTTTCCAGCAAATCTACAAAGGACATAAGAGATGGCAAGGACGGACATGCAGGGTGAGATGGGACGGAGGAGAAAAGAAAGACAAAATGCTGTTCAGCCAGACACGAGGAGCTAGTGGGACTTTATTGAGAAAAGACACCACAAAGCAACACATAAGACAGAAGCTACGATTTTTACCAAGGAAGATCTTGACAGTATGTCAGCAATAAATAAAAAGATCCAGAAAATCTGATTCTGAATTTACCATCCTGGCAACAAAATGCCACTCCTTAATCAAAGTTATAAATGCAATCAGAAATGCAAGCCAGAACGTCTTATAAGTTCCTTATTCACCATACAAAGTCCTTATAGTAGCACAGAAACGACTGAGCCATTCACAGAACAAGAGAAAAATAAATTCACTCCATCTGTTTGAAGGAGCAACCTGAGCTTGGAACGGGTTAGTTATAGCTGGACAAGGCTTGCTCTGCCAAAACCTGCCTACAAAGCCAGTGATCAAAACAGTAATTTTCTGCAACATGCCAAAGGAAATATGCGCTGGAAAGTAGCAGAGGCTTTGAGGATTGCCATTTACCATACCTAAGGGGGAAGGAAGGAAACAACTTCATTCTAGCACTATAGGATTCATTTGGTGCTGAAAATATATGCATATTGAGGTCAAAAGATTCTACAGAACTCAAAGGAAATTGAAGACACACATTTTTAAAAGGAATTGTATTTTTAAAAGATTATTTTTTTTTTAAAAAAGGAGTGACATGGTGGGAACGGGAGGGAAGAAAAAGTATGGGAAACAAGATATAAGAAGTTCCCATTAAAGAGAAAAAAGCAAAATGCACATTTCTTCTTTGAAAAGTAGGTTAGGCTTAATTTTGTCCTTGTACTTACAGAAACTAATCAGAGAGATTTGACATTGTTGGGAACCTGCCAAGTGCAGCAACTTGTACATGCAGTGCCACTGTAAGTCTCTCACTGCAGCTACTCAACAGAGCAAAGTCACTTCAGATATCTACTTGCCTGAACTGATAGTGCAATCTCATGGTCAGTCATTCCCCACCTCTTTCTCTCTGCCAAGGTAAGAGCACAGCAGAAGTGAAGCACAGAAGCTAAATGAGTTACATCATGTCAAGTCCTATCAAAAGTCATCTGTAAGTGGAAAGATGAGACTGTGACACTCCCCAAAGCATTCCAGCTCAGCTAGCTCTTTGAAAGGTGTTCTTAACTTTAAGCATAGTTTTAAACCTAATGCATGAATCATGCTCTTAGACTATTTAATACAGGATACACAGCTTTCTAAAAGATCTGCAGCCAGTGGCTGGATTTCACATAGCAAGACTTGCAGTCTGTCTACATTGCAACTTAAAGTCTGTTTGCAATACCCAAAGATGTTCCTACCTTACCTAGCACAAGTAGCACTAACAGAAATAATGTTTCAGGCAAGATTCAAGTCCTTATTTTGAAATCACCCAAGAATTACAGTTATGGACTGTGGTTGCTAGACAGCATCTAAGTCTGTGGTTTCATGTTTTCATTGCTATTATACATGCTATTTAAATTAAACTAGAGCAAGACACACCTCAATGATAATAATTTTGGTGGTAGATATATATACTTGATCTTTCACTCTTATGTGGTCTTCAACCTCTGTACTTAAAAAAAAAAATAAATTACTTTTGTCTCCCTGAGTATATGAAGGATTTAAAAACATATACTTTGCATGAAGAAACACATGGCAGACAGCTTGCACCAATGTAAGCTATGAGTAGTACAGCTGCCACTGGTAAACCTATAGTATAGATGGGCATATTGCCACAGGTGGAAATCCAAATCACATAATTATACAGCATCTTCATCTAGGTGCTTTATTTGAAAGATTACCCTGGCCTTGCATTACAGATCACAGTCGGCACATGTTTCTTCATCACTCTATAGTGCAAGTACGGGAAGTGGGTGTTTATGGAAAGGTTAGCCTATGGACAATGACCCCTGGACTAGGTAATGTCACAAGATATCATCCATATGACTGAACAGATTAAAAATAAATTGACTGCTAAAGGGTGCCTGTTCTTCTCTTCCTCTGTCTCCCTGTGACTGAGAACATGGGATGGGAAGTGAAAGTTTACCACTTGCAAGTCACTCCTGGGTATATCCCATCAAGGCTTGAATCAGTAGAGTGATGCAAATGGAAACCCCAGTGTTTAGCGTTCATTAGTATCTAATGGCTAACACAGTTGAAACACCAAGACAACAACTATCTTTAATTCCTGTAGTTTGGAGCTGGGATATCTCTCTAGTAAAAAGCCCATGGGAGCTACTGAATGGCCCAGCAGGTGTCAGAGAAGCTCAGTGTTTTGTGAGATCAGATATTTGGATGGAAAGATTCTTGGTAGAAATATGTTTCCTCATTTAGAGCTATGGTACTATTCACGATGACATCATTTCAGCAGTGACAAATATAGCTGAGTCTGCTCTTTCCTATGCCATATAAATCCCCTGACCTCAATCAGATCACTGCTGATTTACACTTGTGTAAATGAAGTCAGAATCAAACCCATGGCATTCACAAATGTAGGCCAGAGTAAGTATTACTCACAGACAAGAGACAACCCTTCAGAGGAAGGAAGAAAGATCATTTTCATGCAAATATCCTTAATAATAAGGAACAAGAGATAGAAATAAGAGTATGAATGAAATGCAATCAAGAACTGCTCAGAGATCAGATTTGCTTCTAACTTTACGATGCTGCATCAGCTGCTCTTAAAGTGGCTTAAGCCCAAAATTTGACCTACCTGAAAGTCGCTATATATAATTTTTTATCAGGGATCTGTAGACTAACTCAGTACTAGGCTTGGCTTTGAAGGTAGCTGAAGGTGCTCAGCTACTTGCAAGATCTGAAGATTTGATTGCTGTGTTCCATGACAATGGAAACTTTTTTATTTTTTTTTCTGAGATCCAGGTTTGCCCTCAAATCGTTACACATTATCTATTTATTTATGCATAAACAGTAGCATTATGGTTTGGAGAATAGGGGCTCTTTGATGGGGGTAAGCTTGACTAGCCTATGGGAGTTTACTGCTACGCATATAAATGAGGCTATACATACAAATATGCAGAACAGACAAGCGAAAATATACAGCATCTCTTTAAAATGAAATACTTTGATTGCTCCAATCACAAGAAGTTGTAAAACTACCCTGAAGAATTAACAGCCTCAGTACATGCTAACTACATCCATCATAAATTCGTCTTTAGTTTCTGTTATCATATCACTGTCTCCTGGGACCCCCAGTCCTGTCATCATTTGCCCTTTATAATTTATTCAGCTTGTACTTGCCTGAATCCTTTCTACTTATCATTCATCTTTACAGTTGTACATAAAATTAGATTGATCCTCCTATGGCGGACACGTCAGAGAGAAAAGTTGTCATTGAATAACACATAAAGCAAATGAAGGTCCAGAAAAAGCTTTTGTTGAATAACTTGGAAATCATCCTTTGAGAGCCAAAAGGTGTCAAATTAGGCAGTAAGACAATGCTACCTTTAGAATTTATTTTTTGCACACCATTTTTCAATCACCACCAAATTTCAAACACAACTGAGAAGCCTTGTTCCCGTTTTGCATATCAAGCTAAGCTTGGTTAACCACCACAAATGTGATGAATACACCAGTCTCAGCTGAGATAACAGCATGTGTCCAACACACTGGTTCTGTCAGGACACTTGCACTGTGTCCTTTTCCTCCAAAGCTCTTTGAACTGGGTGGCAGAGAGACAGTTTCCATTTTATTGTAGAGGCTGTTGTGTAAGGATACAGAAGCCAATCTTTAACTAGCGAAATGGAACTTTAATGTTTACCAAGCAGATAGGACCCAGGTGTTTCATCTCATCTGGTGAACACAGCAGCGCACTCAAACTACAGGGTTTTTTAGCAAATGGAAAATGCATATGGTTTCTTCTCCCTCTCTTGTCCCCTCCTTTCCCCAAAGCAAGATCCAAAAGTCCTTTTACTGACTGGTCAGTCAGAAGGAGGAAACAAGAGGCAAAAGAAAAAGAATAAAAATATTTTTAACCATGACTTTGACACCCAAAGATTTTAAACATGGGAGAATTTCTACAGGAATGGTTTTCACAGGTCTCTTACCTCAAATCTGTTTTTATTCCCTTTCATCTTCATTTTTAACTTCAGAAAACAGACATGTTTCTCCCAAGGGAACAATTAAATGTGTTTTCTTTCAAAATCTAAAGGGCATGGTGAGCAGGCTGTGTGTTCAGCAGGCTACTTAAATCAATGGAACCTATCCAGCCTGCCACTGCTGACCAAATTGCAATTTACATTGGTAGAGAAAACTTTTGAAATGGGAAGGTGCAGGAATATAATACCATTTTTGGCATAACTTAATATACAGAGTGATATGTGGTTTAATTGTATTCTAACAAGCTTTTGGGAAAATCCTTGAAACTTTATTTTTTTTTCCTAAAAAAAGACTGTAAAATTACAGCCTATGAGACTGCAAAATTACAGCAAAGTCTGCTTGAACAGTGAAATCCATGCTACACA
Source organism: Pampusana beccarii (assembly GCA_013399365.1). Classification (NCBI taxonomy): domain Eukaryota; kingdom Metazoa; phylum Chordata; class Aves; order Columbiformes; family Columbidae; genus Pampusana; species Pampusana beccarii. The sequence goes on from VWYH01001426.1 coordinate 102,694, forward strand.
GAATCCTAAAATGGTTTGGGTTATAAGGGACCTTAACAATCATCTAGTTCTGACCCCCCTTCCATGGACAAGGACACCTTCCAGTAGACCAGGTTGCTGGTCTGATGTGCGCAAGGACTTCTGAAGTCCACATGACATTTATGTCTCTTTTAAGACTTATTAGAAGGATTCAATAGGGGCTAGATTTTGCAAGCCATCCTTTCCTCCCCACTCCCCTATGCTCAGGTGTCTTTCCTCACACATACATAAGAATCTAAGCCAGAGAAGACCCATAACATTGAAAAACTGAACAAAAAACAAAAACAAAGCCAAAAACAAACGAACAAAACAAAACACCCCACCCCAAAAACCTAAGCACAACTTCAGTTTCATTAGAGAGGTTTTTCAGTTCATTTGTTTAAAACTGGGTTTAATATGAGTTTTATGAGCTCACCTGTCTTCTAATGTTAAAGATGCATATTTTTGCATATAATGAATAAAGCAGAATACATTTTTTTCTAGAGAGCAGAAGAAACAAAGGATGTCAGAACATTTAGGAAGAAAACTAATTATGTTATGGACTGAGAAATTTAGCATACCAGTAGCACCACTCTCCCTTTTAAGAGGAACAGATACAGTAAGAAAACCCAGTCTATTTCCCAGCCTGAATAAGCCCTGCAGATTGCTGAGGTTAACAGTTTCTTAGTTACTTAATTTCATAGTTATTCTTTGTAAGTCTTCCAAGGAGTTTTCAACATTATGCGAAGAGGCAGTGCCTCCAACCAGTATACATGGACTATTCACTCCCATTGCCTGAGAGAGTCACAAAGAATTAGAGGAAAAAAATGCTGCTGTGCTTATCATACATGAGCTCAGTTTATTTGTGCTATAAATAAAAGTAGATCTTGATAGTGTAATTACATTTTTCAGTGTTATCCTCCGCCATTCACTTCAGAGAGAAAAAAAGAAAGGGGAGAAAAAGTTGGCCTCGCTATAATTTGTAATCAAAATGACTACACTTAAAGCATAATTTTATTTCACTGATTTCATTTCCTGTGGAGCTTTGTGGGGCAAATAGATAATATTGTACCAAATCTGCAGGCAGATAATTCTCACATCGCCTGCACTGTCATTGTCTAGATCACTCTCTCTCCTCCCCATGCTTTCCCCAAGACCATGAGCTCTGTTTTTGATACGGCGCTTTATCATTCAGACATACATCAGCATCAGAAATCCGAAAGGTGAATCAACTCGAACTTTCTCAACTTTCTTGTTTCCCCAATTTACTCTTCCCTTGCTTAATTTGCTTTTTATAATGCTGGAGAGGAAATAAAAGAAAAAAAAAAAAAGAAAAGAAAAAAAAAAAGAAAAAAAAAAGTGGTTTCCCACTATGAAGGATTAGCGCAGATTATGGTGAAAAGTGTTAATTATAGGTAGGGAAAGAGAATAGCGCATCTCTCCAATCTGTTCTTGATTTCCCTCGTGTCTGCCTGGCTGGTAATAAGCCTCCTTTAATCTGGCAGTCCCCTTGGTGAAATCAGCGCCACGGACAGCAATATCGATTGCTTCTGAGAAACCATCACAGCTGCTCAACCAAATTACCTTTGATATGTGACCTTTAATGTAATTACTGCAACATCAAAGCATTTCTATAAATTATTAAAGAACTAATATACTTCATCATCCAGCTACTCTATTATATGTAAAATAAACAATCACAAGTAAATGCTAGAATTTGAATTGTCCAACACTTGCAAAGTGCTCTTTACATACACACCCAGCTACGTTAACCTTTCTTTTTAGGCAAGACAATTTCAAACCGTCCAAAGCAGCCTAATTCATTTAGATGAAGAGGATTCAACTAATAATTTTATGCTTTACATTCCATTCTAGTTGCTTCAAAATATCTATCATGATTCCTTCCCGCCCAAAAAGAAAGTGCCATAAAGACTTTATTAATCAACACATACCTGCTTGGAAGTCTTTTGATTATTCCACAAGATGACTTTATGTCCCACATATAATACATAAATATGTGAAACATATTCCTGTCATCTTACAAAGCACATCCAGAAAGTAATTACTGTAAAATATGTGCATGTAGCCACTCCACTAAAAACAAAGTGATACATAGCTAAGAGGCAAGGCATTTGAATCTGGACACAAACTCCTCATGCCTCACCATTTACATACATTAGCATCCATGTGCATATTATTAAAAATGACTCAGTTCTGTGTTTTATAGTACAAAGAAAACAAGCAGCAATATTGAAAGAGCAGGCAAATATACAATTTACTGGGGGATGGGAAAGAAATGTCTTGATTCCATGGTCAAGTGTAGCACTATTTTCTTTTTTCCTATACCAGGCTTGTTAATTATTTTTCATATTTTTCAATAGTGCTGTTTGTGTCACAGACAGTAGATGGTCAAGAGAAGGTGTTATGTATGTGTCGTTTGTGAACTCGTGTGAATGAGGACTTAGACCCCTGACCTTACAAGTGCTTTTTATTTTATGGTGATGAACTATGCTTGATATTGTTGGTGCGTGTTATCAAGAACAGTCAGGTAAGTCATAAATAATTCTCTGCTACTCACATTGTAACCATAAAACAGTATCCAGGCATGATAGTTTATCAAGAGACAAGGCTGGTTTCCCTAAATAAACTACAGTGACATCATTCAGAAGATGAGTTCAGAAACTTGGCAGAAAGCTGTGTGCAGAGGGTTTTCTGGTGGAAAGTAAAACTTTATCCTGAGATAAACAGAACTGGAATCCAAAGGGATGGGAGAAGTCAGTGTTCAGAACTCTCAAAAACCTAGTTGTTATTTTAGACAGAGCATTCAATCAGATCCTGATGTTTCACCTGAAAGTGTAAAAAAAAAACAAAAAAACCTTCTGAATTCGGTGTGGTCAGTATGGGCTACATGTGATAGAAATGACATAAACCAAAGGATAAATGTTTTGCTTGTAGTCTAGAAACAGTCTGTATAACCTCTGAAGGAAGTCTTGATTGTAATGCTGGTTGAATTTTGCCACTGTCCAAGACAACAGTTTTGAGTTAAGAGTTTTGTGATCAAAATCCCTAAAATGCGGACCAAGATTCATAACTACGCACATATGAAGAAGTAATTTAAAAGGAAAAAGAAAAAAAAAAACAACTGAACTCTCTTCCATACTCTGAGCCCTTAGTCTCACTGACCCACTGTCTTCTAGAAGATATTACCCTTGTAAAACTTCAGGGTAAGATTTTAAACTCATAGGGAAGATGTGAGCTCCAAGCACAAGACAGTAGTCTGTCTCCTAATAAGGAGAACAAACAGTCTCAGTGAAAACAATTGGAATTCCAGTTCGTATCTTTTAAATACACAACAACCTATTTATCACAAGCATGTCTCTATTTTTTATAAATACATATTTAACTTCAAGCATATTTCAGAAAATTTCAGGTAAAATGTTACCTGAAACACCCCTGTTCAAAATATTTTCATTTTCTGTACATTCAGTTTTACCGTTTAGGAGGAGAAAGAAGTAAAAGGAAAACATCTGCNGGAGTTGCCAGCTACGAGATATGTATTTTTAGAGAATAAAGTATGTATATATATTTACATAAGGTATGGCCTTTAAAGCAAAGATAGATGTAGATCAGCAAGTGTGTGGGCATCTCTATACTGGCAAGGTGTCACAGAGATAGATAAATAGACCCAGGATAACGGAAACAAACAGAGAAGAATCAAAACTTTCTTCAGGAACATAAAGCTACTGATGTGTTTCAGGTTTTTTGGAAAGGCAGGTTACGGGTACACAGGACTCAGTCATTCTACACCAACTAATAAAGACAGAATTTGGATCAATTTCCTCTTGGTTTATATGCAGCTTGGAGCCATCAGGATCGCACTCCTAATTACTTGATCACTGACTTCTGTGTCGTTGTAAAACCAACCCTATTCTGGCCACAGGAGTACTGCACTCCGCTGTTTCCAATCCACATACCCTGGCTGAATCTAAATAGTATCTCAATCCCTCCTCCTGGTTATTGCTAAACTGGAAACCCATCCCAGCAGGGCAGGTCTTCCCCACATAATCCTGATTCTATTTTTAGTTCTGCTTGTGTTGTCTGAACCTTAGATCTTGCGCATGTGAATAATTCTGCTCATTATCTTGTGTTCGTCTCTCTCTCTTTTCTCCTTGTCTCACCGCCTTTCCAATCTGCTACAGCTGCTTGAATACTAAAGTAACTGAGTCAAACCACTTTGTCATCAGTAATATGTTTTCATTTTGTGATAACTCAATAATGTGATCTGTTTCTTGATTTCTTGCTGCCACACCCTGCTTCAAAGAAGAAAAATAGTAGAGGTAGCATCTGCTGAGCGTTTCTAACATTTCATTGTAGTGGTCAGAACCCTTCCTCAGCTGAGCAAGGCTGGTAGAATCCAGCCCATAATCAGTTAATCACTGTTTNTAATAGAATGCAAATAGTGAATCATCCAAGCAACGGGACACATTATCCTTCTAAACCCAAGACAGAACTCCACATATAATTCATTTATTAAAAAAAGAAAGTTATCACTCTGGACTCACCCCCGGCAGAGTCTTCTGTTCATGCAGTGCGCTCTGGGCCTTTAGAGCAGACTCCCTTTCGCAGTACGTTAGGAAGGCACAGCCTGTAAACAAAAAGCAAAAGCTCAGTAAAAGCAGTGCTTCAGAGTTTAAAACTGACACAGCCCACCATCACCCCATGCCTAGTAAATCAGTCATGAAAACCTCTTCTTAGTAGGTCTGTAGCAAAGAGTCAAGAAATGAAGCTATCACTACTTCCTCCTAGCCTTGATGAAATGCGAGCAACAGTGTGGCTATGACTCCTTATTTTCATTTGAACACATGCTTAAGTGTCAGATACAGAGGACTGTACAAGATTAAGGATCTCAAAGAACCCACATGGTGTCAAGGAAGGGCGTGAGATCCCACTCCTGCTACAGCAGCAGCACTGGGAACAAGACTCTTACTGCCATATCAGACTGAAGGTCTCATGCCCTTCTTTTGTAACAAGTACTTCAAGCAAAGGGCATCCAAGGACTTGGGACTTCCTCCTGCAGAGGACTACGGCTATTGTTTAGCCTGACTTGCATCCACAAGCAGTCTCCCTGATTGCAACGCACTGGAAAGCCACCACCCTGCACTTGCTGCTGCAAGAGCTCATTGGCTTCCAGCCACGCATACAAAGGTAACCACAGCAAATACCAAACAATCAATCCAAAACATCCGTGTTGCTTTGCAGACCTCTAGAACTTCAGAGATGCTTCAATGGATCATGTCTTTGATTGTTCCAAAAAGTTGTCTTCTCAACTACAAAGGCTAAAGCCCTGTCATGATAGGGGAGAGCAAAAACCCTGCTCCGCCTTCTCTCTCCACTTTCATACTCACTTTTTGGTAAAATTTGCCCATGTTGCAAAGTCTTACACCAGTTGTGTGTGTGTGTGATGTGATCAGGTTATTCCTTCTTACTGCAGTATACTGAAAACCTGCCAGTTCCTGCAGCAAAAGAAGTGCTTGTTATGCAAAGGACATTTTCTCTGAAGTTACTACAGAATGTCTGCAACCTCATCAGCTCCTTGCAGTTGAGGTATCTCATCTTTCAAGGTTCAGGCAGCATGTCCATTAAACCGTGGGCATCTTCCAAGAGCAGCACAAGTACAGCGAGACCACCAGAGAAACAAACTTGTCCCATAACCTCATCTTGACTCACCCACCTTCTTCCCATGCATGTATGAAAGTATGCAACAGGTGAGTAAACAGCAGACTGAATGCTTTTTTCAGTTCTGATCACCACTGTGATCTTTTTGTCTACACAATGTTCACTGTTTTATCCAAACTGTCTCTTTAGACAATATTACTGAAGGAATATGCACTTTTCTTCTTTATGTTCTTTTATTCTTTACAATGTTTTAAATAGATTAATACATACAAGAGACTAGGGAGATTTTTTTTTTTTTCTATAAACATACCTACATTTATTTTCTTAGAGATTGTCTTGTGAAAGTCACCCCACTCCTCTCATGATGAAGCTACAAGCTAGATGAATATTTCAATTTGACATGGAAAATAAATTTTTTTTTGCTCTATTTCTTACCCTATATTGCTTTCTGAAGGTTTATTCAAGCCAATCATATTTATTATGTCTCAGTAACTGAGAATCAGAATCAGAAGTTGACAATCAAGGAAGGGGACTGAACAAGAACAAAAGTTNCGTTTCTAACATTTCATTGTAGTGGTCAGAACCCTTCCTCAGCTGAGCAAGGCTGGTAGAATCCAGCCCATAATCAGTTAATCACTGTTTTCCTGAGTCCTGGTAAGAGTAAAAAATATTTTAGGTTTTTTTT
>VWYH01001426.1:113131-126982 GCA_013399365.1 Pampusana beccarii
AAAAAAAAAAAAAAAAAAAAATAAAATTAAAAGCTCTATTTTAATTTTACCTCCAGGGAATTCAATAACGTAAATAATAATTGCACAGAATACAGATGGATAATGATTGCACTTATGGCAACTTCAACCCCACAGTAAGTCTCCTGAAGATTTTGCACAATCCTGGGAGGCAAAACAGTCAGGCGACACATTCTGAGCTGAACAGAATAATTCTGAAAATCAAGAATTATTTCACCCCACCAGTTCTCAGTTCATCCTGGGACAGACGAAAACAATCTTTTCACTTGACATCTCAATGCTCATCACTTCAGTGAATCAGTTGACTCTCAGTTACTTTAGACCAGTTAAGTTGTTCTGGCCAGATAAAAGCACTGGTCACCTAACTCAAATTTAGCTATTTAAAATGTATTAATGACAAGACATTCATTTGATCTAGCATACAGGAGGGGAACAAACCTCTGGAGATGCCTACCTTCTACATGGGGTGTTGAGAGCCATGCACAGCCACCTCAGGTGCAGGCTTTCAGCTTCAAGGTTGCGTGTTCACATCATCAGATTCCACCTGTCCCCTCTAACCTCCCAGTTACCTCAAGTATATGCATTACCTGTACCATAATCAATCCTTGTTTTCCATGGTGGGAGACAAAGATGATGCATACTGGAGATCTATTAATAAGTTTAAGGTTTTTTTGCCTGCTTTCTTGTTTTATTCTGGCAGACGGCCACAAGTATCATGTCAGGTTCTCCTCTTTCCCCATTGTTTGGATCAAAGATCTACATTTTGTGTGATGTATTTTGGTGACATCCTCTGATTTTATTACAATTACATAACCTCATAGAATACATGCCTTTAGCTTTCCCATTCATCTAGATCCAGAGATGTTGTCTAAGAGCTGGACTATAACCATGATCATTTCCAGGTATTTACTGTCTGTCCAATCAAGGCACTAAAGTTCCGGTATAAATCTAATGAAAAAATACTTATACACTTCAACAGATTATGAGGAAGGGACTCTTAATCTTTCTGGGCCCATATTTGCTCTTTGGCATTCTGAGAGAAAATTAAAAAGTTTGTTAGGTGCTTTAAGACTCTTGGATGAAAGCCATAAAGTAAAGCAGATTCTGAACTCAGGAGTGTAAATCCAGTCAAGGGGAGAGTTTGCCTGTAACTCAGCAGAACTATGCAATTACACCAACATAAAATTAGGTTCGTTATTTGACCCATAATCTATTGCCTCTCTTGGAAGAATCCTTGGCTCAGACACTGACCTCAGCTAAATTGGTGATAATCTAAAACAGTTAGGATAACTTGAAAGTTTAGTGAAACTTGTCACAAGTGGTCTAAGTTTTTGGTTCACAGGTATTTGTGACTGTAGAGTATGCATCAACCAGTTGCCGCAGCTCAGCTGACAGGTGATAAGTTCCAAAACTGCAGCCCTTCTGATACCTGTAAGTGTAACTAAAATCAGAATCATTGCTGAAGAAAAGATGAAAATATTGCAATGCTGTCAGTTGTTTGCTTGTTTTTCCTTGAGTCAATTAGCTTCATGTTTTTAGTTAAAATAATAACCATTGACTTCAACAATGAGGTTTCCTAAATTGGCCTTCCCATGTTGTTTTATGTTAGACACCTGGATAGCACATGAATTGGCAAACAAGATACCCTTCTGTTAACAGTTACACAAGAAAGAACAAATAAATCAATTAATAATATCTGCTACTGTGGAATCTTTTCACCTACGAGCTTCTATGTATCTAACTTCCCAAAACCGCAAGGCAGAGAAACCAAGAGCTCTGCTCCAGCAGAACACAGTGGAGTTCAAGAAAGCAACTGCAATTCAAGCACAGCTCTCCAAGACCTTCACACTGTATACAGAAAACAGAGAAGAGTAATAATAGAGCATACCCTAGACCACATGCTAGTGGTCATGCTCCAACTTCAGAATAGGTATAGACTTGTAGAGTAGCTGCTTTGAGAGCAAAAAACTTGCATCTCTGGGAAATAAGAACTCCCAGCTGGTCACAGGTCTGAGCATCTCGCTTAGAGGTGCTCCACTCTCTTTGTACCTTAATTGTCTTCGAGACATTCAGATCAAGGTGTACAAGTTATGTGTGGTGGACCAGAGATCTATCCCCCATCTTCCAAGCTCTAGGTTTGTGTCTGAGAGAGCTCTTCCCCTGAAAATAGAACAGTTCCTTGCCTCAAGATTCAGGGATCTCTTACACAGAGAAAGATTGTAACACTCAAGAAAATTCTTACCTTAAAATCAACATCTCAGATTACATCTCCCAGCTAGGATTTCAAAGTGAGAAAGAAATCTTTTTTCACTTTAACTATCCTAGCTCTACATGTCTGGTTTTGAAACAATTCTCATTTGCTCTGTCTACAGTGAACTGCCCAAGTTTTAATCACTTGAGGGTTTCAGAGATTGAGCTGAATTTTCTTGAGGGGGACACAATCAATAAAGACTTTTGGAACTGGAAATGTTTTATCCAATTTCTCCATCTGTTGCTCTCTCAGTGATTAACTACCTTCTGATGAAAGTTAACATCTTTGCTGGTAAAGAACACTCACTTGGCTAGAACTTTTTTTTCTTTTTTTCTTTTTTTTTTTTCATCATCTCCCCTGCTGCACAACTACTGAATGCTAACTGTTTAGCGAAAAAGATAGGAATAAAAATCTTCCCAGATATCAGCTTCCCTGTCAATTACATTGCAAGGCAGATTAACATCCGAAAAGCCCTGCTGTGTGGAATGCTAATTTTCTTTTACCTCTTATGTTATTTTCATTAACTATTATGACGCTGTTGTTTTCCCACTATGGGTAACTCGACAAGGATCTGTATGTAAAAGCATTCATAAGGCACACTCATATACACCCACGAACCAATATTAAAAACAAACAAACAACAACAGCAAAAATAACAAGTTAAGGGTCCAAATCTAGAAATGCAGAAGTTAACCATATTTCCAGAATATTAGCTCACTTAAAATGCAGTTATGATATTTCAAAATGAGACATGGATATACACAATCCAAATCAGAGCCACTCCTCAGACTAAGCAGTGCTTAATTACATTTAGCTATGTCCAGGCAGACAGCGGAGAGACTTGAGTAACTGTCAGCGTATATAAGCATTTTAACAAAACACAGACAATGGTTTAAGCTTGATTTTTGATAACAAATAGGTTTTTAATGAAAATACCAATTTTAAAAAGCAAAAATTTCTCATGGGAAGTTTCAATGAATATTTTATCAATAAGTGTTTCTCAGCCCCATGACACAATTTCTGATTAAAGCCTACAGCAAGAGAATCTCATTCCAGGACAGTCAGTAGTCCAGACTCTCAATCTGAATCAGGCAAGCGGGGTCTTGAGCCCAGGACTTCTACACATCAGAACGGAGTGCACTGTCACTCACAGACCCCTGAGGGTCCACCTTTTTTTCTTCTAAGTAACTCCACAGCTACCTCACCTCCATCCCACTGTGGAGCTGGAAAGCTTTTGATCTCTCAATTTTATTTTTCCCCCCCCAGGATGAGGGGAACAGTTTCTGGCTCTGATTCATGCAAGGACAAGTTTCTCTTGGGGTCTTTAAAGTTCCTTACAAGTTGCTTTGAACCATTGTTTGCTAACTGGCACACTCAAGGTAAGGTACAGAATGAACAATCAATTTGACATAGCAAATACCAGCTCCCGTTTTCCCATAACTGCCTAGGTTTTAGCTCTAAATTTCGTAGTGAAACTTCTAAGATACTTTTGATCATCTGAGCCCATGTCAGTCCAACATTCACTGCTCAAGTTTCTGCAAGTGTAGCTGTCCAGAACATTTTACTTCCTAGAACAAATGTCTATTTTCCATACAAACAGCAAACTATCAATGAATGGACTCCCCATTAGAGAAATAAGAATGTACATTACTGATTAAGGTAGTTGTCTTCCAAAAAGGATTGCTGGTGTGCCTAATGGAGTCTGCACACACTAGATACTTTGAATTACAGTAAAAAACCTATTTTTAAATAGACCAGTCTCACTTCAGCTTCTCATTTGTTGCCTAATAACTGTGGACTCCATGTTTTAAGGAGAGATCCACGATTTCAGGCCCTATTCATCAAACAATTAGGGCATGCTTTTGATCTCAAAGTATAAAAAAATCTGATGTTAAAGTGAAATTCATGATCAACCGGTATTCTGGACCAAGCAACATTGTTCCTGGTATTTCAGAACTCAGACACTGATGAGAAAGTCATGGCCAAACTGTAGCGATCACTCAAGTGAAGGTGAATAAGTAGGTTCTACCTTCTAGTCATTAACAAATCATCAAATTTACATTAAAATCCTGACCACCTCTCAAGCTTGGCTCACTTCAACCTACCTATTACTTCAGTCATATTTATGTTACCGTTATACTGGACAGCATCAGAAAAAAAATAGTAGTAATTACAAAATCATAATGAAATCTTCAAGATTTCATGTTTCCAGTGTAGTGATAAACAAAGGAAACACAGAAGGTGGGGTTTTTTTGCCTGTGATTCACTAGTGAAATTCAGGAATACAAAAATCCTGCTGTTGAAACAGTTATGGGTTAAACCTCCTTAGAGTATGTGCATTAATTGGACTCTGGACCTGCTGTTGTGGGTCCTGCCTTTCAAGTTATTTCTATTGTTAGCAGCATATGAACGATTCAGTGGATTTTCTGAAACACTTAGCTGTTTCAAAAACTTTTCCTCCTCTTCTTAATTTCATTTTGATTTTTGGATCCACTTCTTTTGGGGACCCTTCTTCGGGAATTCTCAACTATTATCCAGAGGTTAGGCTACTGTTAAACAACATTCACTTTCATACCTTGAATCTTAGCAAACATAAAGCAAAACCCTCTCTAAACAAATTATATTGTTCTACCATATACAACATTTTCCAAGACTGGCTTTTCTGCATCCACATAGAGTTGATTTTTGTTTTCTTTTTTCTTTTCTTTTTTTTTCTTACTGCTCATTATCTTTCAGCAGGGTGAGGAATAAAAATTTCTTGTAACATAACATCAACTCTGTGTGCAAGAAATGTGTTTGTACTTAAAAACATAAGAAAAGTTGATATTTTCACCCTTAAAAAAATGTCAGGGCTATGCAGTGAATGTATTGTTGATAGCATCACCAAATGTTTAGTTATTTATAGTTTTGTCCAGGTACATGCAAGTAGCCTGTTCTAAATACAAACTTCCATATGCTCCAAAGAGCCTCATATTCTTTCTTCTGTGAGACAGGGCACATGTGTCAACATAGACTTCTGGCATTTCCAGCTCAAGGTTGAAAGCAAGAGGCATTAAAATAACTTCAGGAAATAGCTATTGTTAGACAACTTCTAGCCCATTCAGAAGCAGACTACCGTAATTATCTCTCTGGAGTTATTGTTCTTACCAACTTTGCAAGCCCACGCTTTTCCAGCTAGAGAAGTTCAGATTCAGAATTGAAACTTTAAGACACCTCTCAAAATCAACCTCAATACATTGCTGCTACTTATGATCAAGTTTTTCTCCTCACCTTGTGTGCAAGAACTGTAAACAAGACAACATCGGAATATCTTTGCTAAGATCTAGAGGGTTTTGTTTAGATTCAAGTAAGTGCATCTGATGCCACTTCAGGACTTTTATATTACAAATCAAATCCAAATCCACAATGAATGTATTTTCTGATTCCAGCTGATATAGAAATTAAAACCTTTAAGCAGCAGCTGCTCCTGCAGGATTATCATCCTGAGACTGGAAGTCTCCAGAAACTTGTAAGAGTCACAATACGAGCCAGAGAAAACTCTACAATACCAGCTGGCTTCATAAGATTTCTGGAGACAAATTTCAGCTGTCAGAGCAATTAACATCCAGGCTCCCATAACCAGATGCTGTTTTCCATATGTTTTGACTTTGAATAGTTTCTTCTATCCTCTAAGTGATGTTAGGAGCAAACAAGTATTGTTTCTTATCTCCTATTTCTCCTTACCCTTCTTTCTCAATCTGACTTGTTCATTAACTATAGGCCATAGAATAGCATGAAGTAGGATCATCTTCTGCAAGCAGCCAGAGATGAAGTAATCTTCTTAATTAACGGACCTCTATCTGCTTAGGGCTGAGAACAACAAGACACATACTCTGTGTGTGCATGAGAGAGAAACAGAGGTGAAATTAGTTGCTTTGAGAGTAAGGCAGAAGAAAGATGGCAAAGGTTTCTCAAAGGTCCTATCTGTTATAGCACAGAGGAAGAGAGGTAGGTCCCAAGAACATGGGCTTCCACTGCTTCTCTGCCAAAAAGCTCTAAGTTCACCCATTGTTGCATTGCACGAGCTTGCTTTAAGAGCCTGGCTCAACTGCACATTTAGGAACATGACCAGGCATGTGCAGGCTGGAAGAAAGTTTAATAATCTGTCCAAAGCCATACGAGTAGTTTGTACTGAAGATCAGCTTTGAACCAAAACCTCCCAATACTCTACGCAGAGTTATGAACATCTATCAGGCTGCATTCCATAAACCTGGACAAATTCCTGCATAGGCTCACTGAGACGTTATGTCCCAAGTAGGTTGCCTCAAAATCAAACTGCAAACACTACTGTCCCTCGCATCCAGCTGCATTTTCCCATGCATTATTTTGGAAATGAGTACCTGGTTAAGAAGTTAAAAACAAGCAGTGTGTGAATTTAAGTCTAAAAGTTCCAATTTTTACAAAAGGTAAAAGGGTGTAATCTTTGAAGTAAAAAAGAAACAGTGCAATTAATTACAACAAGATCTGTGTAATTTTGAAAGGTTCAGTGCACAAGGTTTAAAAGAGCTCTTGTCAGTGTGAAGTGAAGGAAGTACAATTTCCTGATGAATAGAGAACACAAGGTGAAGTGTGTAGTAATCACTACCAGAGAGGTATTTTGATCACTTTTTTGCTGTTGTTGTCGATCAACTTAAAAATTAGTGAACAATGATTGTAAAGTAGATTGTTTCAGTAAAAAAAAAAATGATACAGCTTCTAACAGAAATTTTTGCTTTGAGAATTGAAATTAGATTGGATGAACAGTGTAGCTCCCAAAGCAGCAAGGACTGGCAGGAGGAATATGTATGATAAATGTCAGTTTCATCAAGATGGAAGAGCTATCTAGCAAAGCAGAAGATCTGATCTTAAATTTAAACAGCACAGCAACGAAGATTTCACACATGAAGAGGAATGGAGAATAAATCACAACAGATCCTAGAAGGTGCTGAGCCCCTTAATAGTGTGTCCAGTCACCTGAATCCCTGCTGGGGAGGATTAGCCATGCCTAGCATCCTGCATGATTCAGCTCTTAAAATACAGGCAGAAAACAGGCAGAGGCAAATGTCTGAATGTTCAGCAGGACATAGGAAGCTGAAAAGCAGGGATGTCAAAAGACACTTTCAGATGCTAGTGGACAATATCACGTACAATACTGTGTATATAACTTCCAGATCAAAGACACCTCCTTCCTTTGGCATCAACAGAAAACCCACATCTACAATGAACCTGCCAGCTGTGATCACCTGTAAATATTCAGAAGGGAAAAAAAGGAAGGGAAAAAAAAAGAAAAGAAACAATGGAATTCAGAGATGGTCTGGAAAGGCTGACTTTAAGAATGAAGATGAAGAGAACTACGTATGTACAACTTCAGTAAATGGTGGCTCAAGAGGATAAATGATTACCAGCTACAAGCCTTGAAGGTGCGAACACAAAGTATGGAGTACGGTTGTTCAGGGTAGATACCAGAAAATAATAACACAAAATTCAACAACAGAACATTTAGGCTAAGCATCAGGAATGCTTCCTAACTTGGGAGTATCAGTGTTCGCTACCCTTGCACAGCCTCCAAGATGGCTTTTGCATCTACTTTTTCTGTTAGTCAAGAATATGCAGGGTGTTTCAAAAAGATGGACCAAATTTGAAATCACTCTATCTCTGCATCCACGAACCACCCATGAATTAAACTCTTACCACTTGAAAGGGCAGGGCACAGAGTTTCAAGTGATTACTGCTAAATGACTCATTAAACCATGTGTAAATTTTGTGTAATTGTAACATGTTGTCATTGTAAAAATATATTGCTTTGAAATTGTGTCCATCTTTGTGAAAAATCCTGTATTTAATTTCATTTTTATTTAGGTTTACATGCATGAGTGCAGTGCATGACCACACAACCTGAGTTTTTCCAGATCCGATAAATTTAGAGACAGTAGGGGAATAGTCCCTTAAACATGATTAAGGAGTATCTATAAGTGTGTGTATTGGAGGCGGGGGTGTAGAAAAGTGAGGCAGGAAAAGGCAGAAAGAAGAGTTAAATCAACAGCGGGATGGGGGATCCCAAGTACAAACTTTTAACTCAGCAATTTTCCAACATCTTTAGTGTCACCGTTTATATGACAGTTCTGTAAGGTTTTTGTCCTCTTATTCCACTGTGACGCATAAGGAGAGATGCTTGCAGCCTTAGAACAGAATAATGACCACAGATTCTTATGCAATATAGGACAATTGCAAATTATAAGATGGAAGTTTATGACCCTACAGAAGGTAAAAGTAAACATAACTAAATGTCTCTCCCAGCCATTAGAGTAAATCAGTCCTTCATGGAACTTTTATTACTCAAGTCACTCGAAACCATAAACAAAAGTTAATACTGATTCAAGAACGAATACATTCAGAGGGCCTCCATTCCCCCTCCTCTCCCTATTTCTAACTTTTACAATTCTATCCAAGAGTTTAACACTTTGTATAACACAAGAGAAAGACAATTCTTTTAAGAAAACAAATCAGAGTGTCCACTGACTGACATGGAAAGTTATATTAAATTGCAATCCATCTGTGGTCAGCTGGGCAATAGCCTACAATTTTTAAGGTGTTGGACAGAGATGAGCAGCCAGCCACCCACCAAGTTTTTCTGAGTAGTATATTTTTCTTATTTTATAAAGATCAATTTCAGGGGAAAAATGAAAGTCAGTTATAAAAAAGCAAGTATAATTCTACTAGGGTTTTTGTTGTTGTTGTTGTCGTTGATTTGGGTTTTTTTGGCTTTTCGGGATTTTTTAGGTTTAGTATCACATGTTGCTGGATATTTATTTCTCTACTGATTTAACAGAGATGAGAGAATCTCTAACCAAGAATGAACACAAAACCGTGTCTGTACTAACACAGTAGCAGCAAATAGTTCCCAGTGGGAAAGTATTCAGACTGTAGAGCAGACTCCTCAAAAGAGACTAGTGGAAGCCATTTTGCCCAAGACATCGAAAGACGGATGACAGAAACTTTCTAGGATACCTTCTCAATACAGTGGCCTACCACAACTTTCCCTGTTACCAGTATATGAGTCACTGGCTAGTGGATGCCTGGAAACAAACACACATCAATGATGTGATTTCACTTAATTATTTTTTCCATCGCAAATGCTAAAAATAGTGAGCCAGCTGCTGAGAATCTCTGGGAGGCTGAAACTCACTGGAGAATCCCTGCTGATGTCAGAAAGTAGGAGAGTAGAGTTTAATGAGTTTAAAAAAACCCAAACAACAAATAGTGTTGTCTTTAAATTGAGTGGATTAGGACATTATGTAAGGATGACGGTACTAGGTCAGAGAAAGTCCATCTCATACAATATCCTGTCTCCAGCAGTGGCCAGAAGCAGATGCCCTAAGAAGAATACCAGGAGAGGATGTGCATAATGCCTCCTTTGGGTATTCTTCTCAGTCTCCAGCCCTGTGGCTCAAGGACTTCTGGGCCAAATGCAATCTCTGTGTATATAGTAATCACTTGACGAAACTGGATCTTTCATTTTCCACAGCCACTCATTACATTTTAACATTTAATTTCTTGTTTTTCCTGTAAACAGACTTAAGGGTGTTTGTTTGTCTGTTTTATGGTAGCTTTTTTTATGATCTATTGCAAATAAGTTTTCTAGGAAAAGTAATATGCTCCTGACTAGCAAACATGCACCTTAAGAGCCTGCTTCCAGGACCACTGTAATCTGATCTCACTGAGGAGTCCAAAGGGTGAATCAAGAGGTTACACCTTTAGAAGTGTGACCCACAGGGCTCTCAGTATCTTACCATCCCATTTACAGAAAGACAGGGAACCTTTCAAGATCCAAACAGATCAGCTGGCAGAAGCTTTGAGTAGAAGCATTTGTCAAATATTTTGGTTCCAGTAAATCAAAATTGCTCGATATGGAACTAATTAATCACAGGATTTCTTCTCTAGTTCTACCTCTGCTGATAAACCAGATTTCTTGTGATGATACCTTCTGCATAATAATAAGAGAATGCCAATAGGAATACTAAACAATATTTCCCCAACAGCAATAAAAAAGATTATATATACACCACCCCCCCCAAGACTATAAAATCTGTGCATAGTCCTTACATATTTAAGAGTGAAAATACAAGATTTTCTGAGGTTTTTGTTTGATTGTGGTTAGTTTTGGTTTTAATGCAAATGAGAATTCACAAAACATTAGAATTTAAATTGCCCCTATAGCAAAACTACCTTAATATATGTATGTTTTATAAGAGTTGTCAGTTATATCATTACACACTATTTCTCCACTGTCTGTACTCTGGCTTCTGTCACTGGACTGTCTTTGTTCTGTACTTGTACAGATCATAGCAGACCAGCACCCTCATCAAAATAAATGCATGCAGTCCCTTTCTCCAGCATAAGTGAAGTAATTCACTGCCTGAATTCAAACATGTGATATGATCACCATATGATTTAATTGCAACAGATTAGGTTTATCAGGATACACAGAATGGCATCCTATGGCTAAGAAGGCAGGATTCTTTACCTTGGGAAAGTGGTAAAACAGTGACAAGCAGAAACCTCTTGTCCCAGCTCTTATTAAACAGCCCCAATATTAGATGCCTCTAGAAGGCTCTTCTCTTCCTTTCAACCCCAGACATGCATCCAACCCTTCTTCACACCACTCAGACTCCACTCATGCAATACTTTTTTTTTTCCCTCTCTTCTCTCTACAAAGAGATTTCAGTGATGCAATATCAAGGATGCATCCTGTAAGAATTTCATACCTCGAGATGATAAGGACATGTTTTGTAGACAGTTGCTTCAGTTTTAAGTGTCTTACTGAATTTAACTGATAAACGGACAAAATATTGCATCTACAGCTTATGCAATATCAATTTATTGCTTTGATATCCATATATTATGATTTAACATGGCAGTGTGATAGCATGACATTTGATGATTCATGCTCAGGTCTGTCCAACTGAAAAGCATTCCTCAGCGACAGTCCACTGACACACTGGACTAGGGGCTTATCTTTATAGATAACGACTGTGTTACCCTACCTCTTGTCTTTGCCCTCCGTGGAATACAGTCAGATATCTACAAAGTCTCTCATCTGCTCTGCATTACCATGTCTAAGACTTTCACAGTTCTTGAGCAAATGCCCTGCAGTCATACCACCACCCCTTTGGCTACAATTCCTGCAGAACTCATGAAACTCTGTGTCCCCAAAAGGACTCTATTTGCAAAGGCTTTCCTCGCAGCTCACATCCCACACCAGTAAGGACTACATGCAATCAGTCTTTCCCTTCACACATGGTTTTGCACTGTATATTACTTTGTGAATGAGAGAGCAAGCTACAGCGACTTGCAGCTACTCTTCTGGTTTTGGTTAGCATACAAGGTCCATGGAGGTCTTTGTGAGGTCAGAAAATGCCTGGAAAGGTAGCAAGTCAGTGGTCATCCAGTGAACATAACATGACAGGACATGTTACGACACATTGAAATGCACGTTCATGGATGGCAGTATCCCAAACCAGTCATTAAAGATCTCATAACATTTCTTCCTTCAAGTGCAAAACGGAAAGGACAGTGGCTTCATCTCAGTGCGTTGTTCTAATTCTGCCTCCAGCAGTTAAAACAAAGCTCATGCCAAGAATAATATTCAAGATCAGGGAAAAGAGTACCATTGCCATTAACAAGGCTGTTGCGAAGCCTCAGCGTGTACAGGGGGTACCATTCCCCACACCTGTATTCCACAAGGTAGAATACAAAACCTTGAGCCAAAGAGATATTGCCAAGTTCGTGTTTTATGAAAGAACTAAGAGCTTGCTCTGTCTGTTTAGCAAAATGGAAAAGAAGCTCAGCATAGATAAGATTGCTAGCTACATCCCCACAGTAAATATCAAGGAGAAAAGAAGAGGCATTTAAAATAAAGGACAATATTGCACAAGGACAAATAAGTATAAATTGACCATGAATAAATTTGATTTGGGAATTAGAAAAAGGTTTCTAACCATCAGAGGAGCGATGCTCTGGAACTGCTTTCCAACAAGGATAGTGAGAGCAAACGACCTAATTAGTTTAAAGATGAGGCTCGATAAACTTATGAAAGGGATTATGTGATGCGGTTGTCTGCAATAGTAGGGAACAGATCCTGATGATCCAGGATTTCCCCCCAGTCCTGTGTTCCAGGATGCAGCCTGTCAACTTAAATTCTCAGCTGCAGTGCAGTGATTTATCCCATATCACAAGAGACCCTATTCTAAAACAGGACTGGCTTCTGTTTTCCAAAAAGGTTTCAACTTACATTGAAAGGGAACATTTCCTACTAGGCTAAAAATGCAAGAAATAAGGAGAGGAGAAAAAAAAAAAAAAAAAAAAANAAAAAACCACACAAAAAAACCCCAACAAACAACAAAAATTAGAAAACTTTATAGAAGGAGTGAAATGAGAAATTTAAAAATTTATCATTGAAATTAAGGAGGGGGAAGAAGGGAAAAATTATTTCTATTGGAAACCTGGGCAACGTACTCCATTATTTTGAGAAATAATCATATAAGCAGAAAACTATTTCAATATTTACTAAAAATAAGTCCATATATTTTTAACTCTTGTTGCAAGAGTTAGCACGTGCAGATAAGCACATTAGTCATGCAAACTATATTTTCTGTTTAACTCTACAAATTGAGAGCAGCACTCTTGCCTGCATAGAAGTAGCAGGTGAATCAAAGAACTGTCAATTCACACCAGTTACTCTGAAATGGAGCTTGGGAGGTCAGCCTATTTAACCAGCTATCAAAACGCATGGCATACATAAGCCATTTAACATTTTTTGCCCAATCCTTCCCTGAAAACCTTCAGAAAAAAAAAAAAAAAATCCATATTTTGGAATCATAACTTAATGTACATTGCCTTAGTTTGAATCCTGTTCAGCGTTATGGTGGCAGGTGGCAGGGATTTAGAATATAACCATTCCTCCTTTTTCAGTAAAAAAACCAAACAAAAAACCCAAACAAAACAAACAAACAAAAAACAATTTATGCTCTACTTCTGCAAAGTTAAAGCTGTCCTGGGATTACCACAACGGTAGTCTTGATATTAGTAATTATTTTTTACTTAAGATAACTGATAAATTTACCAGAAAAGATAAGTCTTGATATGTAAAGCAGTGTCACAATGCAAGGGAAATTTTTTTCTCATAAGAATATAGAGCAAATACCTCTGGACTCTTGAGAGATCTTAAGTGTGTCTTAGATTCACCAAACAATTCACAGGGCAGTTTTGCCTGACCACTCCAACACTTAAATGTTTCCTGAATTAGATCACAGCAATCATGGCTATTAAGGCCACAAGGATAGACCTTCTAATTTCTGTCATCAGCAGAAGGAGATCAAGATGCACAGACACAGTCCAGTGCCATTTCTCATCTCAGCCTTCATCTAACATAACTGTCCTCTATAAAGAAACACAATAGCTGATGAGTACAGTGTAGTAAACTTCCTAAATCACAGGGTTTTCTAGCCATGTTGCAAGAGACTTTTGCAATTTTGATTCTTCTTCTGGTTAGCATTCAGGGACTG
>VWYH01001428.1:0-10017 GCA_013399365.1 Pampusana beccarii
GATGGATCTAATGACTCACAAGAAAATTTCAGTGTCATTTGAGAAAAATGTCATGATTAGCATTTCTTGACAGTCCCTAGGGAACATCTGCCCAATAATCAACTTACTTTGAGCTACCACCAGGGAAAAGACGAGGAATTCCTTTTTTTTCCCCCATCATTTTGAAATGAAAGCCAAGCTAAATAAATAAACAGTATTAAGTAAGTCCCATACTTAAACATATCTGATACTGAAAGTTAGAGTCACCTGTGTTTGTCTGAGGAGGAGCTTATTTTCAGCCACATTTCTTTAGGCATTTCTGATGTTAATTTTAGTAGTTAGGATTTGTAAAAATAAAATCTGTGGAAAAGAAAAGATTGTTAGAAGTGTATATGGAAGATAAGCGCATTATTTTAGTCCTTCAGGAAAGCGCTTTTGCTCCTATTTAAAAACACCTCTGCCATATCGCTTTATAAATGTTACTGTGCACAGGTGCTCCCAGCCTTCCCGCTGGGGAGTGAAACCTTCCTGCTTGTTTTTATCGCCCAACATGAATGCAAAGTGAAGAAAACCTTCAAAATTCACACACTTTGTAAAATTTTTAAATGTTACGTACTATTTCAGAGAAGGAAATGTCCTAAAAACATTGCGTTACTGGACTAAATCAGTAAAATGGCACTAGGCTGACTTAAACTGCCTGTGGATCAGCCTGTGGTTTTCAAAATGACATGTCCTCCTAATTAATAAAGGAGAGCTAAGTTTACACTGCCTAAATTGAACCTGTGCCCAAACACATCTCTTTTCTGCCACTTAATGTGCGCAGACCGCGATTGCTTGTCTGAGGCTTTGTGGTTAGAGAACTGGGTTTGCTGGGTGTTCTGTGCTAGGTTTGGTGGTGTTTTTAGTCTCTGAGTGTATATATACTTTTGTTCTGCTGGGATATTGACATTGTGTTTTGCTTTAATTTGAACACATAGGAACAAACAACCCGATCTGCATAAAACATTTGTGTCACCTTTCCCTCCTGAAATTATCGTTCTTCAAAACAAGCCAATGTGTTTATATTGTATATAACATCCTAACTGTGACAGCTGAAAAAATGAGTACAGTAGGCACAGCATTTGAAGCCGATTATATTAATTGCTATTCAGGTCATAGCTTAGATTAATTATTGTGTTTGTGTAGGATGTTCGTGAAGAGGTTTCCTGATTGCTGTTCAGAAGATTGATTACTTGTTACATTTATAATACCTTGTGGTTTCTGTGGCGAAAACAACTTTTGGGCTTCAACATTTGCAAACATACTGAGGCCAGGCAGGGCCACTGAGAAGTGAGGATACCTACACCTGCCATAGCGAAAAGCCACGACACACGTCTGCATTAATACCAAGATAGAATATAGAAGATGCATAAACCAGACATTTATTTTAAAGTGCCTGAATGTAATGTAGCCATAGGCACTAATGTACCTCTCATAATTACAGTAAGGGAAAAGAAATTAAAAAGCATACAGAAAAATGCCCATTGGCAGATCTGTGTAGATAAGGAAAATGATTCACAAAAGAGCACACCTGAATCCTTGCTGTACCCATCATGAAATTTGCAAAAATCCAGATTTCCATGCCTTGAATCTCGTCATTTGACAAAACAGGCTTTGCAGGGAAATGCAGTGAATCCTTGACGTTTCTTCTAGAAATTGGCTGGTTTGAAGCAAAAGTCGGAATATGGAGCTTCCTGTGAAAAAAAGCACAGTGTTCCAGTTAGTATCTGGGAGATTTTACAGGTATTTTTAGACACATTAGCTTTAAAGGAGTTCAATAATAAGTTCAAGTATGTCAGATTAGGGGACATCCTTGGACCTGGTGAAGGATAAAGGCAAATGTGAACCATTAGATTTTCTTTTATCTCCTGTAGCCCTTCGAAATACGTTAATTAGCCAGGTGGATTCTCAGTCTGTATTTCCTGACCTGTTCTTCATTATTTGTCCAAACAACACCACACAGTCATAAACAGCTGTTTACAACAACGAATGTATAAGGTACTGAAACAAAAGCTTAAAAAAAAGTAAACCAGCAAATTTTCCTTGTCCATATTCTCATGCATTGAGTTCTAAAAATGGCATGTTAAGTAAAATTTCTTAATATTGGAAGCCATAAAAATAAATTAAGAGCCTGCTTCTGGTTCACAAACTCTCTATAAGATCATCTTTAGACTTTTGGGGGAAANGATAAGAAATTAGGCAGCAGGGAAAACGACTTAATGGTAATTCACTTTTTTGGGTTTTTTTTAAATCTAGCATTTTCCATCTCATTTTCTTTACCCATCTTGAAACAGTGACTTTTTATTTTCTTATGCTTTTCTTCTTGTGTGCAAAATTCCTCACTGTAGATAGGCTGCTGCCTTCATACCAGAAGCTCAATTCTTTACCTCACACATAGCAAAATGAAGGTGTGATTTTGTGTGCATGAATGTAGTTATGCTATTTGGACTTTGTTAGCACATATTAAAAAAAGGTCAGAATGAGGAGCCAAGACCCCTGGGAACTCCAAGGAATGTATGATTCTGTTACCCCACACTTTCACTGCTAATGTTACCAACACAGTATAGAGTCTCACTGGCATAGACTGGCATTTTTTTGTTGTAGTTATTCCCTGAGTTTCCTATGTGAGTATATCCGCTGGATTGAGGGTGCGTGAAACATTCAGCACTTTGTTGCTGATTATAATAGTTGCCCTTCTGAGGGCAACTCCACTTCCTGCAGTGAAGAAATTGGGACCATAACTAAAATAGTGATATGGGCATGAGTAGTCAGAAACAGAGTTACAAGAAGAAATTCGCACAAGTACTTTTTGCTACAGTGTCATGTTCTAGGAAAGGGAAAGGAACCATAGCCGAATACCTGAGAAAACCACGAAGAGGGCTGAAGGGGAGAAGGGGGGAAAAGGTACTTTTTAGCCAGAGCCTTGCCTGGAAAGATGCTTGGCCTAGTGAATAAGTAGACTGCCTCTGGGTGTTTCCCTCAGAATGTCTGGTAAGCAGGACCTTCTGCGTGCTCATAGCAAATAAGTAGGACTGCATTAACAGCATACCTTCTCCATCACCAATTTTCAAGAGGAACCAGCGGGACTCCCACTATCACCTTACCATTTATGAAATAAAGACCTGGCTGTGGCTTCATGGCTTTTATATTCAGGGGAATGACCTGAAATGAGGATTGAGGATTAAGGAGGAGGAACACAGTAACAAAAATAAGTTGTTTCTTTTAAACTTTAATTGGTTTTTGCTTTTTTTTTTCTGATTACCTCAATTCTTCACACTCCTCCTTTCCTGTTTTGTACCATTATCACCTCTCTATTTCAGTTGTACCTGGTGTTGCTGACAGTTTTCACTAACTTGTTTCAAAATTTAGTTGTACACTTCCCCCCCTCCCAGTGACTTTCTTTTCAGAGCACTTTTTTGGCCAAGGACACATCCCACAGCCTACCTGTAGCAGTGCAGGAAGAAGGACTGCAGTGCCTTAGAGCTGGATTCCTGTAAGCAGGCACTCCTGCAGCACTCCAGTCACAGACCCCATTTATATAGCATCGCATGTGGTTCACACAATTGGCTCTCAGATATAGTTGCAGTGACTTCAGGGAGGCTACTTTTTGAAATAAAAGCTCTCAGCTGTGAATAAAGAATTCACATTTTATTCTCTGGCCAGAAGGTTTGCAACAGCATGTGTCAGTAAATGCTTCCCATGAAAAGCACTGCCTGAGTACTGTTCCTCTGTCCCTCAAACTTTCCACTTCCAAAGCAGTTGACCATTTTGTGGCACTTTGACAAGAAAAAATCGCAATAATGGTACCAGCATAAGTTGTGATTTGTCAAGGAGCCAAACACAATTTAGTTTACACATATTTGAGTATCAAATCTTCAGCTTCTGAAATCTTAATGCATTTTTCAAATAAAATTTATTTTCATTAAAGACACTACAGGAAAACCTAATACATCTTTGAGGTTTTCCTAATTTTTTGGTCTACTGTATCTTTAATAGACAAAAGTTATTCCCACTTTATACTGACTTACACAAATTTCCCATAACACTTCGGTAAAGATCAGAATGTAAGCAATGTAGTACAGATTTTAACTAGACTTTCACAGCACTAAAGACCAAGTGTATATTTTTTCAGAGATTTTATTCAGCCACTGTTTATACCATTCAGTAGGCTAAAGATGATCTTGCCTCAAGCTATGGAGTAGTTTAAATATGTAGCACAGAATCTAATTTGTGTGTAACTTCTGCATTATGTCATGTAAGAATGGAAAAAACATGACTTTCTTCTAAAACTGAAACAGTAACTGTACTAAAATAAGGGAATTGTATTTTCCTTGCGAGTACTTGGTTTGTCTTGGATAATTGCAAAAATTATGTAAGCCTTCCCCACCCCTTCTTACTCATCTTCTCTACTAAGGATTCATAACCCAAAATAAATCCTTCATGCAGCCTTCTCACCATTGGCTTGACTTATACTGCTGCTGCCCTTTAAAGAAGTATTTTAAAAATACAAAGCATGAAAACACTGAGGAGACTGGAGTCTCGGGTGCTGCTTTTATAGGTGAATGGTATATTTTCTTGCAAGATCACTCTTACATTTAATTATTATACTTGGTATTTCACCAGTTCAGCAAAGTTTCATTTCCAAGGTCTAGCATACCGTGCATTATTACTGCCTGTTCTGCTAAAGCCGTGCAGGCAGCAGGCTGCAGCCTGCTTGCTAAGCAGCAGTTCTATTTGCAGAACATTCTGTCTATTCGTAATTTAATTAAACTCACTTGGTGAATTATTTTAAATGTCATACTTCATAATTGGTGTTTCTTTTAAAAAATGCAGATATACTAAGGAATAATTAATTTTACATGAAGTGAAGTCCAGTAATAAAATAATTCCAAGCAATAAACCACAGTGGGAGAGAAGTCCTCATCTGAGATGACTGGAGGGGTACATCACTTATGACCATAATGTCATTCTTTTAACCTTTACAATTATTCATCATTAAAAGATTGATTTTACAGTACCCCCCATTGAACACAATGTGTCCCTTCTTTAATTTTTTTCTGCTATTTCTTGTGGGAGAATTTAATTTTACAGACTCTTGATGCTGTTTACATAATTCAGTGCCTTGGAGCAAATCTGCTTCAATTTAAATCCATGCAAAGATTTGCACAGTCTTTAGAGGGAGTTAAGAGGTATACATGAAGGGCCTGTCCATCCCGAACACCAGAGTAACAGCACCAGATACACACAAGCCCTAACCTTCTTGTTATTCCTTGCAATGCCTCCTGAAGTTTTCCTACTCCTGATTTACTCAAGAGTGTAGAATCACAGATTGTCAGGGCTTGGAAGGGACCTCAAAAGATGATCCAGTCCAATCCCCCTGCTGGAGCAGGAACACCTAGATGAGGTTACACAGGAAGGCATCCAGGCGAGTTTTGAATGTCTCCAGAGAAGAAGACTCCACAACCTCCCTGGGCAGCCCATTCCAGTCTTCTGGCACCCTCACTGTGAAGTTTCTTCTCATATTTAAGTGGAACCTCTTGTGTTCCTGTTTTGTGTTCCAGAATGTGACTGTTCTGTATCCCCCTCTCCAAGGCACAGCAAAAAGTGAATACCTGAGCTTTGCTAGAAGCAGTGCTTGACAGCATCTCATCATGATGGTGACGGAAGAGCAGCTGGCCATAAACAAAATAATAAAACTGACAATCAGATGTATCAAAACTGTGTCAAGATGGGGAGGGAGCACCTCATGGCAGGGGTTGTCTTCAGTGCCTTTTGGACAATGCCCCTCAGCAGGCTGCGGGCTCAGCCCACTCACTGACATGCTGCTGCAATACCGATGTGTAAACAAACAGGAATAGTTAATACTTTCAACACCCCACACAAAGCTTTAATTTCTTTCTCTGTTTAGTTTAGACCATTACATTAATCTTGTTAATGTAACTGAACTCTGAATATTTTACTCAGATCCATGGTATTCAACATAGTCATATCTTTTGGACCCCAAGGTAGGCTGAAAATGGGCTAGCAGTCTCCTCAGCTGCAAACAGGAATTAATAGTGGGATGAGAAACACTGAGTTTAGAATCCATCTTTGGCACATAATATGCTTTTTCATGGCAAATGTGGGCTGTCCAGTACAAAATCAGAATTTCAGCACCATTACTTACCCTAAACTCCTCTGCAGGATGATGATCTTTGTTATTGTAGAAAAGCTAGTCAGAACCTCCACAAATTGGCCTTTTCAGTCTGTTCATCTCTCGTAGCTACATCAGCCCATGCCTGGTTTTGCCCTGCCTGCCTAGCCTCAGTTAACAGAGCCATGCATTTGTAGAAGGTATTGAAAAACCAAAATCCTATACATGATGGTGACTGACAAACATCAAGCAACTTAAATGAAGGTGCCCTGAAGGACTTATAGCCTGTGGTGTAATTCAATTAAGATATCAAAGTGATAAAAATTATTTCATCTATGACAGCTGTTCTATAATAAAGCATTTATTTAATTAACAAAAGGTGATACCTGAGAAGGCAAGCACTACTATGAAACACGCTTGCCTTACGCTAGGAGAAACACTTACTCTTCAGATTTACTCTAGTCACTTATTTGCTTTTCTGACTTCTTATCTGCCTTCAGACGGGGCTGTGCCTGCTGCTCCCCATTCCCACAGGCTCCCCACAGCCCTGGAGCACACAGGGACCTCATTCTCAGCCCTGTCCCATCTCCGAGCTCCAGGAACAGAGTGGTGACTTTTAGTTTTTCTCACTCAAAAACTCGTGCAAGTCACTTTTCCTCTACCAACATCAGAGGAGAGCAGCTGATGGCAAAGCAGGCCAGCTTCAGAGAAGTGTGACGTACCTGGAGCTAAAAGCTGCTGGGAAGTGACAGGATGATCTGGGACCTCATAAATATTGGGATATCTCCTGGAGCTTTTATTCAATTGCTATTCACGTTTTATTCAGTAAGAACATCTGTTGGCTTCAGTGAATTCTTGACTAGGAATTAAATTAATTGAATCCCAGGATAGGATTTGACTTATTGAAAGGAACTTCAGTGAATTTAAATAAAACCATAAAGTCCTAATAAAATATTTTCTGTGGCATAAGGTTACTTTATAATAAATATTTAAATACATCTTCTTATATTCAACCTACAGTTTAAAATGGTTTTCTTCTTATGTGCTTGCAGATACCAGAGGGGAAAAAAAAAAAAAAAGTTCCTATTTTTGAGCATCATACCCAAAATTCTGGCATTAGCCGGGTTTCTAGTCATCCACATACACACAGGCAGCTTCTCCAGGTTTGGGGAGTACAGGACCCTACAGAAATGCTAAGCCAGAGTTAGAGCTTTTTGCAAACTTAAATATTTATTATTGCAACTCTTAAGTTTCCAACTCTTACATCTGCAAAATAATGTTTACAAAATTAGGTCTAGAAAAGCTGTCTAAGAAATATTGGAACTTTAGCAAGGAACTCTACTGGGCATAATGTCAAATGGAAGAATTGATTTTATAATCTAAAGCTAGTCAGTACTGTGTTCCAAAGTATATACAGATACATATAGAAATACAGATGGTGGTAGAGTCACAAATGTTTACAAGGAGGAGATAAACAGCAGATTATTTCTTTTAAATATCTTATATGACGAAGACAAGTACCCCTCAGCTTGCTTGTCAAATAACTTATGCTAATAAGTCATTTGAAGTAACCTTAGTATGTCACTACAAGTTATTAAAATCAAAGATATAATAACTTCAGAGGCTTGCTTTCTTCTTATGCACGTTTTAATTGTTAGCCAACATTTTGAATTGGCAAATGCCCACATAAAGTATTATTTATTTCAATAATGTATTAAAATGCTATATAACAAAATACACAAAAATAGTCTTCAATGCATTTAAAATTATTTAGAGCCCTCTGCTGACTCCAGTCATAAGCTAAAATTTAGAATTATTTTCCATTGATTTCACTGCAGCACTTTCAGTAAATGTCCAATCAAAAATTTAGGAGAAATAAAAATGAAGGAATCTAAGGGCATAAATCTTTTAAAGATGCTTTTTCTTTTTTATTTGTGCATTACCATATCACAGATGGCCATGTTAAACAGGGTGATTTTGTATGTTATAAGCACAGCTATGCCACTTCTTGTCCTTAAAACACTTTATTAGGGCCTGAAAATACTCAGATGGTATATGCAAAGTGTTTTTATATAAAAAAATGTAAATACTGCACATCTAAAGAGGCATATGGCTTTGGTTTGTAGTGTAGTGCAGCCCTAAATTCAGTGTCAGAGGAAATAATACCTCACCCTCTCTGAGGAGTTTTATTTTTACACCCTTACAAATAGCGACTCATTTTATAGACAGCCATTTTTCCCTCTAATAAGTGCACTTCATATAGGTTTTTTAGTACAAAGTGGGATCTAAGACTCCCTTTAAAGATAAATGCTGCATGGCACAATTATTTAAATTACAGAGTAACCATAGGAATACATGGAGGCATATCTATCATTGTGGCAAGGCAACTTCGTGCTTTCCTGGCTTCAAGTGCTGCCTTACCCAGCCACAAGAGCATCTGACACCAGAGGCACATCCAGGCGTTAGGGAGATGATGTCACCGTCATGCTCCTTACCAAGGCAGCTGGAGATGGAGCCAGGCTGTCCTGGCACACTCCTGAGCATCCCTGACCTCTGTGCTGCACAGCCAGGATACTGGTGGCTGGTGCAAGTTTTGGGCCTTTCCAGTACCACTGCAAGAAGCAGAGACTGGTGGAAGGTGGTCCTACTGTAAACCAGCAAGTCATTAAACAGCATTTTTTCTCAAAAAATGGTTGAACAGCTAGATGGACTGGGATAAAGAAATGTAATTTTTCAGATTTCAAATGGCAGCAGTTAATTGCATTACTTTATCTGAGGTTTTTATCACTTCTTCTGTAAGACAAGGCTGTGATGGGTAGAACTGATAAGGAACATAATATGCTGTAATTTATTACTTCCCAAGGTGGTACAGTGGAAAGGAGCATTCCTGGAGCTTCTCTTATCAACTTACTCTGTAATAGATTGAAATGTATTAGGATAAAAGAATCCCTGCCCTTAAACTTTACCTCCAGGCATCTCAGCAGGCAATTGTAGAAAGTGTATTTTTCCACTACAGAAAAAGTAAATTCAGTCTCTCCTTGTAAGAAACTTCCGCACCCAATGCTTACAAATGTAAAATATTTTTCTAGGTTATATTCGTTCTACAATATTCATTAGTTATGATTGTCTCATCCTGGCATATACACCCAGGCTCAATCTCAGTAGAACAGCACAGATAAAGAACTACATCTGTTTAGGCAAACAGCATCAAAATGCTGAGCACCACAACACAGCCCAGGCTGCCCTGTTCTTACTAACAAGGTCACTGGAGCTAGCCCAATTAATGTGCCAACAACTCCTCCTTGGAGTGGAGGCATACAGAGATTCGAAGTGGAACATTACATTGCAGCAGTCTTACCACATGGTTAAAGAAATCTCTTCAGATTTGAATTACTTTACAATCAACTCAGGAAGCAAGTTTAACAGAGTTCAGGGGAGTTGTTTGCACACTACACATCTGATACATTAACTGAAAATATTACAGACATTATCGTAAGCCTTTCTTACACTTGGAGACGCTCCTGTTTTATTTCAGGTAGAAGATTCTCATTCAGACTTGCGAGGTACTCTGTGTCATTTGGGACAGTAACTGAGGCCATGAAATATTTTGGGGACTGTTTTTTTCCCCAGTTCCCATTGCTCTGAGTCTCGGAGCTGAGGCAGTAGAGCCTGAAAGGCAGCGTCAGGGATCATGCAGGCATTATGGCCCTGCCCTCTGCATGAGTCGGCTGAGCGGCTGCTGTCCTTCCCCCTGCCCTGCCACCCAAACAGCTGGGATTCTCCAAATTTCAACATGCTATGACAAAATAAGTCGTGAAAATGACAGGTTGTTAGCAGTCAGTGCAACCACATACCATACCTGAACT
>VWYH01001429.1:0-19356 GCA_013399365.1 Pampusana beccarii
GTCTACCAAAACATGTATCTAGCGTTCAGGAAAGTGCAGTTATTAAGAAGACTTTAGCTGACAGGAAAATCCACTAAAAGAGAAACTTATTTTTTAACAAAACCAGGACAAACGAGCACTAACTATGTGGATTAAAAAATCTGCTTTAATATGGAAATGTCACAGACCATTTGCAAAAATATTCATACATTATTTTTTCCTTTTCCCATTTCTTGATTAGTTTTCGTCAATGATTTCTCATGGGGGAGAACAGAAAAACAAACTACAGAACACTAGAAACACACAGAGACAGCCCTTTTGTTTAGGATCAGTGCCCTATTTTAATGCTGTAGGAAGAAGAATGCTCCCTGCACTAAGAATGTTTTGACTCTGTGTAAGGGTTGTTAAGACTGAAATCTGATCATGGTAGTTCGGGCAGATTCCAGGGACTTTTTGAACTATAACTCTTCTGTAGTCTGTGTTCCTGGATGAGTATTTGTGACTGCTGGGAAAAGAAGCCTTGTGTTGAATCACTCTGTAGTCACCCAAGGCTGTAATTAAAAAAGAAATACTGTACTAGTAGAGAAAACACTTGCTAGTCGGAACCTGGTCATTTTATGGCAGTTGGTGGCAGGCATTGCCTGAGCATACTGCAGGCCTGGTCACAGATGTTGGTGGCTGATATCACTGGAGCTTCACTTGAGCTTACATAGGCTTCAAGCATTCTTTGAGTTTTAGCAATTCACAGTGATCATGCATTTTGCACTTTAATTCACTGTATTTAGGCCTTTACAGCAGGCCAAATTAAGCAAGCAGGCAGCATGAGCAAGCATTTTTCTGTAACAAGCAGGCCTTAAGCATATTATTTTAGCAAGCAAGCTTTGAGACAAATAATTCACAATATCTCAGCCTTCCACACTTATGTGTTAAGTGTTAAGATCCACTGTCTTTCACACACACTCAAACTGTATGCTGAGAACCACCATCTCTTACACTCACCCAACTCCCCACCCCCCCAAATAGGGGGGAAAATCAAAAGGAAAGGGAGAAACTTGGACTGAGATAAACACAGTTTAATAAAATAACAAAATACTAATACACTACTAGTAAATATATATATAGAATAGAAATAGAATATAAAATCAAAGATACTCAATGCAACTCCCTGCGAACTTGGTCCACACTGAGCAGCCAGTCCCAGGCAGCAGCACCTGGTCCCAACAGCCAATCTTGGAGAGAAGAAAAGAGAAAAAGTCAGAAAGGCCCGAAAAATGGCAAGATGGCAAAAGGCTGAACTACCCAAACAGAACTCCCCCAAACAGGTCTCCGAGAGTGAAGAGGAGAGTGAGTGAGCAAGAGAACAGAAGATCGTAATTCTGCTTAAATCTGGAACATGACACTAATGGGATAGAATACTCCCACTGATCAGTCTGGGTGTCAGTCAAGCTCTGCCCCATCCCTGCCCCCCTTCCTCACTCCTCACACCTGTGGGCAGAACATTCACACCAGTCCTTGGCTCTCAGACCAGAGCAATTAAAAACATTAGCTCTGTGCTGGGGTGTTATCTCTTGTTCTCAAACTAAGTCCTAATAATGGCTGTGCTAGCTATGAACAAGAAAGCTTTCTAACTGCATGAAGAAAATTAACTTGTTTTCAGTCAAACCAGCACAAAGCCGAAGACAGGCAAGGTGGCATGCAAAACTGAATCTACTGAAATAAAATAGAGATCTCTGGTCATTCTTAGCAGAGAATAACTAAGGAGAAAGTTTTCTATCTAATGTTCTGAGTGTGAGAAGAAAGGAATTCTACACAGACTGGGGAACTGCTTCTAGTCTCTCATAATGGCTTTTCTAGGAAACACAGTATCATTTATTTTACAGTAACATTACTTCAATAAGCATTTAATTTTGGGATAGCAACAGTAGTAACTCTATCAAACGTCTCTTGTCTCTTTTAATTCTTTGCAGTTCGTCAGCTTCACCGGGAATTCCTCAGAGCTGGATCCAGTGTTCTGCAGACATTCACCTTCTATGCCAGTGAAGACAAACTGGAGAACAGGGGCAATTATGTAGCTGAGAAAATAAGTGTGAGTAAAACTCTGTTTTGAGGGAGATATGAAATAAACGGATTAAGTCTAAAAGTTTAGTAGAGAGATTATCAAGTACTTTCATGGTTTGTCATAACAGTTTTGGCTATATTTGAGACGATGCAATTTCAGAGTTTGGAATAGCAAGAAAGACAAGGTTAAAGGACAAAATAATAACAAAATGAGGCAAGGATGAAGAGAGAAGAGAGGATACTCACATTGTATTTGTCCCATCTGAAGCAGTTAGTTAACTGGAGCTTTGACAGAAAAACTGCAGGGGAGACTAAATCCACAAAGAGAAAAATCAGTTGAGAAAAAGAAATGCTTTAACATCCAGAGAAACAAATCAACTGCAACAATGGTGAAGAATCCTAGAGAATAATGAGTGGCTAATGAGACAGAATGTTTTTTAGAACTGTGTCTTCAATAAAGTTAGAACTAAAGAATCCAAGGTACACACTGTGGTCAATATTCCCCTTCTCATGTGTAAGGGTAATCTGTTACAGCAACAGAAGTATAATGTTGGTGTTTTCTTACCCCCCGCACAAAGGAGTTGTAGGATATTGGGTGTGTTCACTCGCAGGCATCAGCTCCCCTCGGACTTCTGCCACAAACATTTCTAGATAGTTCCTATGAGACGAGGCTGTTTGCCATTGAGTGTTTTCTCCAATCCTTTACCCTTTGGTCCTATTGTCTATTTCAGCCTCTGCAAACAGAGAAAATTCTCCAGAGGGCAGGGAGGAAGGAATATCTTTGTATCCATGGAGATATTCCAAGTCAGAAATTAGAACAATCTGGACAATAGGAAAACACTTGAGGCTTACTTAAGAATTCATATGACCCAATCTATCGGAAATGCCGTACCATTACATTCAGAAGATGCAACATTGAAATGTCTGAAGTGGTAGTCCCAGAAACACAGTGCCTTGGAGCGGGCCACACTGCAACTCTTGCTGCCATGCAAAATCAGAATTAGGGCTGGTAGAGTGCCTGTTATTGGGAATGCAACGCAGCAAAGCTTTCAAAGTTGTTTTGCTGCCAGTTCTAGATGCAGTTTCCTCCAGGCATCAGCTGGTTTATAGCTCCACCTCCCGGAGTACCTAAACATGTACCTAAGCACAAGTGCAAATGGAAGTCAATCTGTCAGCCGTAGCCTTAAAAATCAGCTGGATCTTTTGACGCAGCAATGGAAAACTTCAGCTGAGAGAAACCTATGTAGATTCAAAGTAGTCTGTGGGCTG
Source organism: Pampusana beccarii (assembly GCA_013399365.1). Taxonomy (NCBI): domain Eukaryota; kingdom Metazoa; phylum Chordata; class Aves; order Columbiformes; family Columbidae; genus Pampusana; species Pampusana beccarii. The sequence continues at coordinate 3,307 of VWYH01001429.1, forward strand.
CAGAGAAACCTGCTCTAAATAGTACCTGTTATCTGTCCCAAATAATTATTATTTTTCCAAAATATTTTTTTACAGCTTAATCTCCTTTTCACAAGCTGTTCTAGTCATCTTGATTTAGGTATAGAGGGAATGTGTCTTTCAGTCTAGGTGATTAATTAATCATATGTAGTAATACGTTTCCCTTTATTATTCTTAAATTGGTAACTTTAATATCAGATAATTAATGATATCTTTAAAAAATACATTAAATAACTCTATATGAATATTCTACCTGACATTTTAGAAAATTATCAAAATAATAAAATACATTTTTTAAAAAGGAAAGAATAATCAATTGCAATTACTATGTATTTTGTTTTCCACCCACAAAATGTCAGAATTATACACTTCAGTGTAACTAACTCATTTTCTAAGACACAAAGAAAATTCCACTTCCCACCAAGTATTTGCTTTTTATAGACTATTTGTGTAAGAAGTATTAAAGGTAATTAGGTTTTGTAGTATTTGATAATATGATAACTTAGAGGTGACAAGAAATTTGTTTCCTAATGTTAGTTTTATTTTTTTGAAAGGCGCTGGTCCTCCTAATCAGTATTACTAAGAAATCCATTTAAATTTTAGAAGAATATGAAGAAGCCATTATGGCTTTTGACTCTTTTTGTCAGTTTTGTGCTCTGAAATTGCATGCATATCTCTGACCAGGTAAAACTGACACAATCTATATTTATACAGTGCCAGAAAGTGAATGAAGCTGCTTGTGACATTGCAAGAGAAGTGGCTAATGAAGGTGATGCTTTAGTGGCTGGAGGTGTCAGTCAAACACCATCATACTTAAGCTGCAAGGATAAAACAGAGGTTAAAGCAGCCTTTCGAAAGCAACTAGATGTCTTTATGAAGAAGAATGTGGACTTCCTAATTGCAGAGGTAAATCTGTAAAAAAGGTACATGCCCTCAACTGCCACAGTGTTAACTGTTGTTAACTGTTGTCCAGTCTGCTTTAGGGAGTTCAAATATGTATTGCTTTTTCCTTTATAAATTCATGTTATGCTTCTATTCTAGTAGTATTGGGTATTTTTCTAAGTGCACAGCAGCATCTACAAGCATCCTAGAATACGACCTAGAAACCTAAACCTCTACCTCAGTCAAGTCACATCCTATACTGGTGCAAGGAGGATAGATTAATGTGATCTTGACTAGTTCCTGTTTTATCCCATACCCTGCAAGCAATCGATCTATGATCACTGTTCTAGACAAAAATAGTCCTTTGGGGATAAATCCCTGTTTAACTGCCTGTATGGGCACTCTTATTCAGAAACAAGAGTATAATTATTTTTTATTCAGTTTTACTTACTGGCTTTTAAAAATAATTTTTTAAACTCTGTGGTCAGTGAACTCAATTTGATTCTGTTAGTGTGAATCAGAAAAGGATCAAGTCATTGTATTGCTGGTGAATGTCTGGTCTGAATTAATATGTTTATGCTTTATGTCCAAGAAACAAAAATAGTCCAGTTTTAATTTCTTTCAGTATTTTGAACATGTTGAAGAGGCTGTCTGGGCAGTCGAAGTTCTAAAAGAATCTGGAAAGCCAGTTGCAGCTACGATGTGCATTGGGCCAGAAGGAGACATGCATGGCGTGCTCCCTGGACAATGTGCTGTCCAACTGGTAAAGGCTGGTAAGAATCTGCTTTTAATATGCCCTTTGAAAGTGTGAAACAAAGAAGTAAAGTCCTTAAGTATTGAGATAAATGGATGTATATCTCAAGTAGGTAGCTTCCCAACTATATCTGATAGAAATTTTGACCCTGTAGAAAAGTTTTTAAGTGAACTTTACTACAGCAGTCTTGTAAAGAACATAGGAAAATGCAGCTATGAAATCCTTGTTAACCTGGATGGTATTAGGAGCAACAGCCACAGGCAGCTGATACTGAATAGGGCAAAATCCTAAAACTACTCAAATTTGATTACTGAACCAACCCCAAATTCTGGGTTCACAATTATGAAACAGTAGCAGAATCCAAAGCCACCTTTGATTCTCTGCTCATGTTTTAAGAAATGTGCGGAGCACAGTTCAAATCCAGGATGAGAGAATCAGGCGGTGAAAAAACTAATCTTTTTGCCTATCAAAGACTGTTTTCTGCAGGACAAGGTGAAGGGCAGAAGAAATTAATCAGGGGCGTGATGAATGATCATACAGGTTATTACATCTGTTCCAACCGACTCTTTTCCTTTGGAGTCAGGGTTGGGATTCAAAGGCAGAACCTGTGCTACGCAAATAGCCAGCAAGTTCCTATGTGGCTGTATATAGTCTTCTCTGATTAAGCACTGGTAAGAAAAGCAACTTTATGAGGGTGGGGAATGTGATTCATCATCAGGAAGGTAAAGAGGAGTGCAGCTGAGATGTAAATGGAATGATCAACCTCAAGAGAGTTGAGGCTGGCTCTAAACCAACTGCCTTGTTTTCATAATGCTGGTGTAAGATGTACTGCCCTGCTTCTGGAATGCTGTGAACTTTCATCTCCCGCTTCCTGGGGAAATGTGGCTTGAAGTTATTTTCCTCCTCCTAGGTGCTTCTATTGTTGGAGTCAACTGCCATTTCGATCCAGATACTTGCCTGGAAACCGTGAAACTGATGAAAGAAGGCTTGCAGGCTGCTAAACTGAAAGCCCACCTGATGTCCCAACCACTTGCTTTCCATACACCCGATTGTGGAAAGCAGGGTTTTATTGATCTGCCAGAATTTCCTTTTGGTAAGACAAGGCTATATACATACATACACACACACACACACATATATATATATATATAACTTTTTTTCTTTTTAAAAATTGTCTGTTCCTTCACCCCCCTCAGTTTTTAGTAAAGCTGAAGATGCAAGGTATCCCTCTATACAGCAGGATCAGTCTCAATTGTCCTGCCTGGCATTTTCCATAGAAGTATTGCAGTGTCATATTGGAATAAAGATCATCCACATACTGAGAGTATTTCAGTGGCATCACAACATGTGACTGGAAGTGAAATTATAGTTAAAGTGCCACAACCTAAACATAGTTAAAAGATGTAGTTCTTCCTTGTGCTATGGAACCTTGTTCAGCACAGCTGTAAACACTCCAAAGAAATGAACAAGGGCAAATACAATAAAAACCCCCCAGACTTAAATGTGTTTCCAGTGGAGCTCCCCAGCATTCTGGGTTGTGATGTCTATCTCACAAGCCCGATAATATTTGCCTACATAAGGAATTAATATACAATGCATATGCAGAACTGGATATGGGAGCATGATTATTGCAATCAATAGCTCAGTCTTGCATGTGTAACTGTCTAATGTAAGTGAGATTAGAAAGAAATCAGAAGAGAGACTATGTTCTTTGAAGTTGCTAACAAATGAATTAGCAGTTTGGAGATAGATTTGTCACATGTATGCTCAGGAGAATTTCTACAAAGACTGAAAGATTCAGCCATTTTATGTGTATATAAAGCTTATGTATTCAGGGCTTATTTCTACCTGGGATGGAGAGGATCACATCTCTTTAAGATAAAAGGACAGTATCAGCCTAAACATTTTTAAAAGGATTAGAAAAATGCTTTCATTTTCAGGTATACACTTTTCTTTTCAAGATTAGACTATAAAATAAGGTATCAAAACATTCAAAACTTGAATTTGTAGCAAAAAATTTGAGAGATAGATGTAATTTGCAGGAAGGCTTTTTTAGTTCCTCTCTTTAGATAAATGAAGGAAATAATAAAACATGAGCTTGAGGCATTCATTAAACGATAATAACACGTCTGAGTTCTGAAAATACTCTGGGATGTTTCAAAATGTTTGGAACTCATTTATCCTATTCATTCCTTCATATAACGCCTATGATTGCAAGCAAAAAAAAGAACAGATGCAGTAAGTAATCAAGTGAATGGAAGGTTTCTCTCTTTCATTTGCTATGGTTCTTGGCTTGTATGTTATAAGCAACCTGTATGACATCTCAGCTTTCAGAAATTTCATGAGTCAATTGGAGAAGACTTTTTTTGTGAATGTTTTCAATACTCAGAAGGAGCAGCTGATCACTTGACAGCAGATAAGCAGTTTGGTAACTCACCGTTAAACTGACCCAGTTAACTTTGTTTTTTTGTGGAAGACAACATGCACAAAGGGGTATTTAGATATTTGAAGTGTACATAACCTCTGTACAGGTGAACAAGATCTCAGTTTCTAGAAAAGTATTGGCTATGTTGTATTGGGAAACTCCAGCATCTAGATGCCAGCAGTACTTATTTATCTGTAGAACTTTTTTCAGTTTTCTGTGTTTTCCCTTCTGTGTTACTGCAATTGCTCTAAAATGTCACCTGTTAAGCAAGGACTATGTTTTAGAAATAAATCACAGAATCACAGAATGGTTGGGTTTGGAAGGGACCTCTGGAGATCAGCTAGTCCAACCCACCTGCAGGTTCACCTAGAGTAGATCACACAGGAATGTGTCCAGGTGAGTCTTGAATGTCTCCAGAGAAGGAGACTCCACAACCTCTCTGGGCAGCCTGTTCCAGTGCTCTGTCACTCTCTAACTAAAGAAGTTTCTCCTCATATTCAGATGGAACCTTCTATGCTGCATTCTGCGTCTGTTGCCCCTCATCCTACCATTTGGCACCACTGGGAAGCATCTGGTCCTATCCTCTTGACACCCACCCTTGAGATATTTATAAACATTGATGAGATAATCTCTCAGCCTTCTCTTCTCCAGCTGAACAGACTCAGCTCTCTCAGTCTGTCTTCATAAGAAAAGTGCTCAAGAGCCCTGATCACCTTTGTAGCCCACTGCTGGACTCCCTCCAGTAATTCCTTCTCCTTCTTAAATTGGCGACCCCAGAACTGGACACAGAACTCCAGATGCGGCCTCACAAGGGCAGAGTAGAGGAGGAGGAGAACCTCCCTTGACCTGCTGGTCACACTTTTCCTAATGCACTCCAGGATACCGTTGGCCTTCCTGGCCACAAGGGCACATTGTTGACTCACGGTCAACCTGTTGTCAACCAGAACTCCCAGGTCTCTCTCCACAGTGCTGCTTTCCAGCAGGCCCGCCCCTAACCTGTACTGATGCCTGGGGTTATTCCTCCCCAGGTCTAGTACCCTACACTTGCCCTTGTTGAACTTCATCAGGTTCTTCTCTGCCCAGCCCTCCAGCCTGTCTAGGTCTTGCTGAATGGCAGCACAGCCTTCTGGTCTGTCAGCCCTTCCTCCCAGCCTGGTATCATCAGCAAACTTGCTGAGGGTGCACTCTGTCTCTTCATCCAGGTCACTGACGAACAAGCTGAACAGGACTAACCCTAACACTGACCCCTGGGGAACCTCACTAACCACAGGCCTCCAACCAGACTCTGCACTGTTGATCACAACCCTGTGAGCTCTGCCATCCAGCCAGTTCATGATCCATCTCACTGTTCACACATTCAACCTGCACTTCCTGAGCTTGCCTATGAGGATGTTGTGAGAGAGAGTGTCAAAAGCCTTGCTGAAGCCAAGGTAGACAACATACACTGCTCTCCCCTCGTCTACCCAGCCAGTCATACCATCATAGAAGGCTATCAGGTTGGTCAAACATGATTTCCCTTTGGTGAACCCATGCTGACTACTCCTGATAACCTTTTCCTCCACATGCTTGGAGATGACATCCAGAATAAGTTTTTCCATCACCTTTCCAGGGATGGAGGTGAGGCTGACTGGCCTGTAGTTTCCTGGGTCATCCTTCTTGCACTTCTAAGAGATTTGGCTTTCTTACAGCCCTTAGACACTTCTCCTGTTCTCCACGACCTTTCAAAGATGATGGAGAGTGGCTTAACAATAACATCTGCCAGCTTTCTCAGCACTTGTGGATGCATCCCACTGAGGCCCATGGATTTGTGGATGTCCACTTTGCCTAAACAGATTCTCACCTGGTCCTCTTGAACCAAGGGGAAGTCTTCCTTTTGCTAGACTTTCTCTCCAGTCTCTAGGGTCTGTGATTCCTGAGGGCCGTTGTTATCAGTAAAGATGGAAGCGAAGAAGGCATTCAGTAACTCTGCTTTCTCTGCATCCTCCGTCACCAGGGCACCCACCTCATTCAGCAGCAGGCCTACATTTTCCCTAGCCTTCCTTTTGCTGGTTACATACTTGAAGAAGCCCTTCTTGTTGTCTTTGACATCCCTGGCCAGATTTAATTCCAAGTGGAGTTTGATCAGTCAAAGCATACCAAATTATCTCAAGAGTAGATCTATAGAGGTGCTACATCTAGGAGTAGGTTACAAAGTTCTCATCAAAAATCAATGAAAAATTCAATCTCTTTTTACTATAAATGTTAACATAAACGATTAAGTTATAGATACTTAATTCTGAATAAAACCAAGAAAATAAATGTATTGACTAGCATGGAAAATAGAATGTTAGTCAATTTTGGGAAAAGGAAAATCCCACAAAATGTGATATACGTGGCAACTTCTTTTCATGGAATACTGCTTGTTTTCTATCACCATGTTTCATCACATGTATGGATAGTTCTTATGGCACGGTCTATCTCTGCTTCCTCAGAGAGGTGAGATTGTTGGCATCCTTCCACTCCTGAAGCACAAGGACTGGTTCATAGAATCATAGAACTTTTTGGGTTGGAAGGGACCTTAAGTATCATCTAGTTCTAGCCCCACTAGACCAGGTTGCTCAAAGCCCCATCCAGCCTGGCCTTGAACACTTCCAGGGAGGGGGCATCCACAGCTCCTCAGGCAACCTTTTCCAGTGCCTTATCACCCTCACAGTAAATAATTTCTTCCTAATATCTAATCTAAATCTATAGTCTTTCACTTTCAAACCATTACCCTTCATCCTACCATTACACTCACTGATAAAGAGTCCCTCTCCGTCTTTACTGTAGGCCACCTTTTGGCACCAGAAGGCTGCTATAAGGTCTACCTGGAGCCTCCTCCAGGCTGAACAACCCCAAATCTCTCAGCCTGTCCTCATAAGGGAGGTGCTCCAGCCCCCAGATCACATTCATGGCCCTCCTCTGGACCCACTCAAGCAGGTTGATGTCTTTCTTATGCTGGAGGTCCCGGAGCTGGACGCAGGACTCCAAGTGGGGTCTCACCAGAGCAGAGTAGAGGGGCAGAATCACCTCCCTTGACCTGCTGGTCATGCTTCTTTTGATGCAGCCCAGGATACAGTAGTTGGCTTTCTGGGCTGGGAGTGCACAGTGCCAGGTCATATTCAGGTTTTCATCTATCAGTACCCTCAAGTCCTCATCAGGGCTGCTCTCAATCCACTTATCATCCATCCTGTATGCATGTTTGGGATTGCCTCAACCCAGGTGCGGGACCTTACACTTGGTCTTGTTGATATTCACGAAGTTCGCACAGGCACACCTCTCAAGCCTGTCAAGGTCCCTCTGGATGGCATCCCTTCCCTCTACAGTGTCAACTACATCACTCAGCTTGGTGTCATCTGCAAACTTGCTGAGACTGCACACAATCTCAATGTCTGTGTCCCTGCCTAAGGTGTTGAATAATACTGGTCCCAGTACAGACCCCTGAGGAAAATCCCTCATCACTGGTCTCTACCCAGACATCAAGCTGTTGACCACAACTCTTTGAGTATGACCATCCAGCCAATTCCTTATCCACTGAGTGTCCCACCTGTCAAATCCATGTCTCTCCATTTTAGTGACAAGAATGTTGTGCAGGGCAGTATCAAATGCTTTGCACAAGTCTGGGTAGGTGATGTCACTTGCTCTGCTCTTATCCACCAATGCTGTAACCTCTTAATAGAAGGCCATCACATTTGTCAGGCACGATTTGCCCTTAGTGAAGTCATGTTGGCTGTTACCAACCACCTCTCTGTTTTCCATATGCCTAGTTTCCAGAAGATTCTGCTCCTTGATCTTGACAATCACAGAGGTGAGACTGACCGGCCTGTAGTTCTCTAGGTCTTCCTCTTTTCCCTTTATAAAAATAGGGGCTATTGTTCCCCTTTTCCAGTCACTGGGGCTTCACCAGTGTGCCATGACTTTTCAAATATGATGGATCGTGGTTTAGCAACTTCATCTGCCAGTTCCCTCAGGATCCTTGGATGCATCTCATCAGGTCTCATGGATTATGACATGGTTGGTGATGGAGAAGACAAGGAAATACTCTATACTGTTCCCCTTGAGTTCAGTTGCTTACACAGGTATAAAGTGTGTGCAAGATGCTATATTCTTACCATTGATAATTTTGTATCAATTTTGCATTAGCTTTTTAATGATATATGAAAGTCAAGGATTAATGAATTTGTGCTTCTGGTTCTTTCTCTTAGATCTGCAGGACTGTACACAAGATTACTTTTATTTAAGCATGTTTCTAAGATAGCTTCATCTGGTTTTGCTTCTGATACTAGACCATCTACTTTTCCTTTGTTCAGTCTTTCCCTCCAAGACCAATAATGTTGTATTTATTTCATTTTTTTCCTTCTGGTTTTTATTTTCTGACCCCACCTCTTAACTACCCATTGGACTTAGAGTAGATCTGCTTTGTATCACCTTCTTGCATGTTGGGCATTTTTGGGAAAGGACGCAGGGAGAAGCAGCCTGCCTGTCTGCTGTGTTGCTGGAGCCTTGCGACCTCACCAAGGCTTCTTTGCCTGGCGGAGTGTTCAGCGCACAGACATGGTGCTGCATTCGCCTGATAACCGTGCTTGTGTTACCTCTTGCAGATGTGCATAAAGAAGTGGGAAGACTTTTATTCCTTTATTCCTGTATTTTTATTCCTTAAAGTTTCTTTTTCAGTCCTTAGTCTTTTCTTTCCACTTCTGCCACTGTTGTGCCTCCTTTCCTTTGATGTATGCTTTTCCTTGTTCTTTTCTCTTTCTATTGCTTTCCTTCCACAAGTCCTTCCTCTCAGTTTGGTTAACCCTACATTCTGCTCACCATGACCAGCAACAAGGAGATAAGTTAGGATGCAATCTTTATTTTGAACGTATCTACACACAGAACTTTCCACAAGGAACACAGTGTTTTGAGGCAGTGAGCTGCTTATGGCTGGGATTATAACAAAGTAAGGGATGGACTAAGAAATAGCTACAGATCCCAGCTCTCAGTGAAACAATGGGCTGCCACTAGCTGATCATGGGGAAAAGTGTAGTAAGCATTCCTGAGGAATAATGAGCAGGCTTATTCCTGTTTCAGGTAAACTGATACCTTATCCTTTCACAGATTAGAGCACTGGAATCGGATTTCCTGAAACTGATTGTTTATTAGGAACTCTTTGGAAAATACGGATGTAACACTGAAAGTATTCCCATACTCCAGCTAACAACTCTGGTCAAATGGCAAGCATGTGACTTAGGGCTTGATCAGTCTCATTAGGAGCCATTTTGCAAGGCCAAAACAAAAGCTTACAGGCAGCACAGCTCAGCAGAGCATAGCAGAATCTAAAAGCTAGACTTCTGAAAGTTTGCATCATTAATTCTATCTCAGAGAGTTCAAACATTTACATCTACATCTAGAACCTGTTTTGCAAACAACGTGCAAGTGTCTCAACAACATTATTTCTTAACAAAAAAAGTGCTGACATAGAGCCTGGTGGAAACTTAAATTATGAATGTCTTTGCAGGTCTGGAGCCAAGAATTGTAACCAGATGGGATGTTCAAAAATATGCAAGAAAGGCCTATGACTTAGGAATTCGTTACATTGGAGGTTGCTGTGGATTTGAGCCATATCACATCCGAGCAATAGCTGAGGAGCTGGGTCCTGAAAGAGGCTTTTTGCCAGAAGCTTCTGAGAAACATGGTAGCTGGGGTGATAGCCTGAGCATGCATACCAAACCCTGGGTCAGAGCAAGGTACGTACTGGACTGGAAAGCACACCAACATACCCCATGCAAAGGGTTATATTGGTCCATGCAGCATACTGGCTTAACTGATATGGAGGTCTAAATATCACTGTAAACATTCCACGTCTTAATAATTTTGAAGAATTAAATCTGATCTGGGAGCAGGGAAAGGAGTGAAGGGGCAGTAAGAGAGCTCCAGAAAATCTCATCCCTCTTTAAAATGATGATTTGGTCTGAATTAACATGAAAGTAACTAATGAAAGATCAAAAACTGACAGACTGCTGTAAAACAGCTTCTAACGGTGAGTGCCTTACAGTGTTACTTCCAAGGATGGAAAGATACTTTTTAGGCATGTAGCATTTCATTACCTGTGTTCATTTATACTTCTGTACTTAAATATAAAGTCAGTCTGTGCAAGTTATTAATAGATGACCCTTTGGAATGGTGATTTAAGCCACATTTCCTTTAGTATTGTGAGGTGCTGGAAAACCCCCTAAATTTCCTTTTCTTTCTTTAGGGCAAGAAAAGAATACTGGGAGAATCTGAAACCTGCTTCAGGCAGACCATACTGTCCTTCCATGTCAAAGCCAGATGGCTGGGGAGTGACCAAGGGAGCCAGGGAGCTGATGCAACAGAAGGAAGCAACAAGTGAGCAACAGCTGAAGGAGCTCTTCCAGAAACAGAAGTTCTAATCCACTGCATTTGCGTAAATGTTAGAATGATTTGTCTACAGAACATCTCATGATTCATGAGAAAATCTGTGAAGATGAGTTCCCTGTTGATTTATCAGCTAACATGTAATGAAGGAGACAAAATGCAGAAAGCATGTGATTACGGATTAAATATGTCAAACTCTAGAAATAAAATATTTCTCTGGACAAATAGTTTAGAGAATACACAGTCAGGAGAAGGTTTGGAGTCTCATAATAACTGAGCTTCCATTAGCTAGGTGCCATTAAGTGGTTAGACACAGAAAGACATGGAAAGTAATAATTGTCTCAAGCCATCTGTGAAAAGAGAAGCCATCTATAAATACAGTATCAATGGACTTTCACTCCTGAGTTTATTTTCAGTTGGGGATTTGTTCAGGGCCACTTCAGGGATACACAAGTTGCCCATGCTTCAGACACACAGTTATCTATAGTAATTTTCTTGATTTTAAGAGAATACAAGTCAACTGGAAAACACACCTTATAATTAATCGGAATCAAAAGATAAGGAGAATGAGGAATTTCCCATATGCAGGAGAAAGGTGCAGAGAACTTTTAGGAAAGAAAAATGATAGGTAAATAACTCACTGGTTTTATTTCAAGGTATGCTGTACAGAAGACTAACTCCTCTGGAGACCAAAAGGCTTAAGAGATTATTCTGAAATTTCAAAATTCAAATAAAATAAAACTAATATGATGAAATAGTATTGTATTATCCTCACACCTTAAATCATGAGAGCTCAAACAGAATAACCTACCTTGAGTAAACAACTATTTTCAAACAATTCAGCTGATTTCTGGATACCTCTTTGGAAACACTTGTTTGTCTCAAAATAGCACTTAAAAACTGCAACTTCCTAAAATATAACTCCTGGTTATAAGAACAGTAGAATATTGCATTATAATTTTTAAGCTGACTGATTCATTCTAGATTCTTAGCTATAAGAAGACATGAAAAACCCTGTTAGGAAATAGATCAATCCACCCAAGTTAAGAAAACTCATGGACATTTGTACACTGAATTTGTTGAGAGGGGTTTTCTTAGGAAGGGTATCACTACACTTGGAATCCACAAAGGACATATTTGCATAGTTTATTTCTGTGAAATGCCACACAACTTAGATTTCTCTCTAGAATCTCATTCCCATTCCCACCCATTCTACATTAAAGCCACTACCTTTATGAAAATATAATTCTCAAAGTTAGTGTTGAAAGCTTTTGTGGGACTACTTTTTATGTAGAAGTTTATTTCATTATTTCTAACTATGTTGATATTCTGCAGTTAGGAAGCATTTAAATATGCAACACTTTAACGAGAATTTTCAGGTATCCTTTTCAGACCATTATTGCACACAGGTTTTAGAAAAATCCATCTGCCTTCACCAAGCTTGTAACAAATCGAAATAATTACTAGACCGAAATTTTGCCTGACAGCCAAGAGTAGAAAAATCAAGAAAGTGGGTATTTTAAAATGTAGATTATTTGGAAAGCACCCATATAAGTATATATGCCCTACATTAAACTCCTTTTCTTCCTAAACGTTTTTGGATGTTTCCCCTGCAGAAAATGGAATAAGGCAAAATCTGTAAAACAAAAAGGCCAGATCTTTGATCACCACTAAAATGCAAACAGTGTTAAAGACATATACGTTATAAAGTGGTTTAAAGTACAAGATACAATTGATAAAGAAGTGTTTTGAACAATCAATACCAGTTTAGGGACTTCCTGGGGCAAATGATGCAGCTTTAGCATCACACTTTATATAAGCAGCTGAACTCATTTTTTTGAAACTGTCTAAACATGCAAAAATGTGTATTGATGTGAATGAGTTCACTTTACAACACAGAATATTGAAGAACCATGGTATGTAAGAAGATGATCAAATATGATTTTCAGCATTTATTTTTAGAAACTCAGTTTAAAAGGGATAAATTTTAACAGACACAAACAACAACAAGCAATACTTAAAAGGCTAATTTGAAGCTATTCAAAATGAAAGCTGACCCAAGAGAGAAGCTATACAATCTGTGTTTGATTCATATCACAATCTGGGTTTAGAAATGAATTGACAGTGGGATGAAAACAAGTTGACAAGGTGCTTTATTGATCACTACAGAAACGCAAACTATCAAAAACTCCCACAAAACCCAACCCGTACCCATCTCAGAAACCCAAAAAATCCCTGAGCAGCAAAGCCAACAAAGCTTTATTTCCCATTTCTTTCTGTGTAACATCTTAGTGAGGGGTAAGGAAACTGTTAGATTTGTTAAAGCTTTCTAATGGTTCATTACATGACTTATTAAGAAACTAAGACAAGCTGACAGCAGAGTCTTAGGAACTTGTTATGTTAGAAAGCCTGTCTGAAAACTTAGATAGGAAGTGAAAGGGGCTTCGGAAGGTCAACTCCTGTGTTTAGTACCCTAAGGCAAGATCAGCTAGCTATTCATAGGAGAAGACATTTGTTAACCTTTTTGGAAACACCTCTAATGAGGACCTTCGATGCCAACCCTAGGCAGTCTGGTTACTTCATTCTTCTTGGCAAATTTTTCCTAATTTGAATATCCGTTGATAGAATTTAAATCCATTATTTATCTCCAGATCATTACAGACATGAAGAATTTATTCCCTTTGTCTTTGCTGAAGTCTTTAAAAAACATTAATCTGAAGATTCATATACATCCCTTGTTTCTCTCTCAGTTGAACAGACCCTGTTCGTTGATTCATTCCCTGTGGCCTCTGAGCCTGTGATTCATCATAAATCCAGAGATAACCTCCATCATATCCTTTCCCAGAGCTTCCTACCTCTATGGCTTGTGGGGATTTTTGGTTTGTTTGTTGTTGTTTGGTTGCTTGTTTTGTTTTGTTTTTAACCTGGAAGCAGAAGTGAAGTGATCTGAACTTTGAAATTCAGATCCAGAAGAGAAAGTCCAAAATCTCTTACATTTAAAGAATAAACCTTTACTCATGAGGCTGAATGTCAGGACAAGAGAGATGTTAACGAACCATGAACTTCACAAACTACAAGCTTTCTGTGCTGCACATGAGAAGATGGCTCAATTTTCAGTCAGCTCTGAAGTCTTCCAAAACCTCATGCAAAAAAGGGCCTAAAAACCTTCTGCTTAATGGTCAGGTGTTGGCCTGATCTATCCGTAAATCGCAGGAAAGCAAAGAGGGTTTTTTGTGAAGAAGGAAATTTTGGAATAAGGTACAAAATCACAGAAAACCCAAGGGTTTTTTCCCTGCTCTTTTGGAAAAGAGTTTCCTAAGTATATTACCAAATCTGACATCTCCATGTATCACAATTTTTTTTCCTAAAGCAGTTTGAAGCTCATGCCTTCTTTTTTACCTACATACACAAACACAGTGGCAGTTTCAGGGACACTTTTTAACCTAAGCATTAAAATAAGTGGACTAATGTATCTGTCTTGTTCTACTCTATTAACTTTATAAATATCAAACATAAACTAATCTTATTTCATCCTGCAGTGAATTAAAATAAGTATAAACAGCACTGAAATAGCATGGGTAGAATATTATAATAGTATATATTATTTCAGCATCTTGCTTTATTGCAAAAATTCTTCATTACTTTTTCTTTATGTTCCACTTTATTGAGAGAGATGGCATCTGGCTCAAGTTTTATACGAGATATCAATCTCCAGTACATTGAATTTCATGGAATTACTATACTAAATTGGGTCAACAGTGTATATCTCTGTATATACACAACTCCTGAGACAGACAGCAATCAATTATGTCCCAGCTTTAGGAACCTGAAGATGGACTTTGAATGTATTTCAGTCAACTTCATCTGGGAGCTGCTGTGTCCAGTAAAGCTGTAAATCTGAAAAGAAAAACAAATTTGGGTACCAAGGCTTGATGCAATCAGAGTGGAGGGTAGTTGCTAATAAATTAATTTCAAAGCAGATTGAATAAATGTATGTTTGGAATAGGGAGAAGAAGCATGATTCTATCTAATGACTAATAAAGCAACAGCAAACATGCATTGATCAAAAAGTGCTTTACAAGCATTACCAGTTATCAGTGGGTGGTGCAAGAGTATTTTGTAACATTCATTTGCAAACACTTGCGTGTCATCATTTCAGTGCAACTGAAGAAAGAGATTAAGTGACAACTGAAACACAGAGGGGAGGGAAATGGTCAAAACCAAATAAGCCCTGCTTTGCAACTTACCTGCTTGCAAATCAAAAGAGAGCTAGAAAGAAACCAAACCTGTTCAGCCCAGCACACTAGTCTCTGCCTTTTGGCAGACAGGGTAGCAAGATTTACAGCAGATGTTATGCAAAATCCCTTGATCAATTTTTATTTCTAATCAAGTGGGGGGGGGGAAAAAAAAGAGTAGGGCAGTTCCACCCAAGTAAAAAAAAAAAAAAAAAAGGAATAAAAAGAATGTATTATTCTTTGGGTCAAGCAGCAGTGTTCTTCTGCCACATTTGGAAGTATTTTCCTGTAAAAGGAAAGGCTTGTATGCAGGAAAGTTTGCATGTTCTATTCAATTATGTCAGCTGGCCTGCTGGAAGATCCTGCCGGCTCTTCTGAAAAGTCTTTCTGTAAAAAGACATTTCTAAGTAACATCACAGTACTACAGCTTCATGGAAAATTGAAGATGTGCCCTATTAATGAAAAAGCTTTTTAAAAACCTTGTTTTTCACTATGTAATTTATGCTCAGGCTTTTTCTGTGTGATGAAATCTCATCAAATTATACTTTAAATACACAGGCTCACAGCAATCTGTGCAAATACTGCCTCCTGGAGACTCTTTGTATGGCTACAGGGTAGGAGAAGATGGAACCTCAAATAGCTTCTCAGGTTAGTATACAAAGACAGAAATCAGAAGACCAATTAATAGCTATTTAATTTCAGAACAGGCTTAATTATACCTGTATTTGTTACTTAACAAGGAAGTGTTTTATTTACAAAAACTGTCAAGGCTAATTAAATCTCCAGTTGTGCAACTTTTCAGTCTTATTTTACTGCCAGAATAAAAGGGCTGGACTGAAGTTTTTCTTTGATGTGGCCAGGTCATCTCTTATTTTAAAAAATCACAGAGCGTAAATGTAGACAGAGATTTTCAATCATGAGGCATAGGGGAATGGAGAACAAAATTCAAAAGGTAGTTAATAAATGGAAAAGTTAAAATATATCTAAATGCTATGTTCTCATTGCCTCTCATTGTTAGAATGTAAATTTCCAAAGTTTAATTCTTAGTAGTTCAGAAATTTAACTACACATCATTAAATATGCCTACTTGTGCGTTTGTCCAACACAGTGAGTAACACAGAGGCAAAGAGACAGTATGTGTAATATTAAATCCCATGCAACACTTCATCCACTACACAACAGGGCAGAATTCAGCTGATCTGACAGGCACGCAGGGCTGCATCCACTGCGGCCACTGCTTTCTGCAGGGCTAGACCTTGCCAGGTTTCTGTGTGATATCCTGACACAACTGCCCCATAATTGTCCTGGCTTCAACTAGGATAGAGTTAATTTTCACAGGA
>VWYH01001431.1:0-49286 GCA_013399365.1 Pampusana beccarii
GTTCTTAGGACCATGGTTTAGTGCCAGAATGAGGTTAATGGTTGGATTCAATGATCTTGAAAGTCTTTTCCAACCAAAACGACTCTATGATTCTGTCATCCTATGATTCTATACAAATCCCCCTTCCATGCTTCGTCATATCCACAAACTATTTAGTCCTTGAAGTGTGGCTGTAAGTAAAAACGTAGATTACTGACCGGATCAGCCCCAACTGAGCATTATGATAAGCAGTGCCATGGGATGGACTTTCATCCTAAACCCTTTTATAGACATACATCATGTAAGGACACAGATTTATTGAGTAACTGACAGAGAGAAAAAGTAGGGGTAGAGAAACCAAGGTGCTTGTGCGTGAGATGTGAAAAATCAGTCGTGTCAGACACACGGGGAAGTTACAAAAGAGACTTTTTCTGAATCAGTGTCATGCAGGGGAACACCTCTGCCACAGGGAAGGATGGAGAGCCCTGGAGGCATGGAGAGAAACTCTGGCCCAACTTCTTGAACACAATAAAATGCCTTGAGAGTGACAGAGGCTGGAGAGAGGCCTACATGCTCCAAGGACACCTACAGCCTCGGAAGAGGAGATGTGGTGCTGCTCTGCTCCCTGGAGTCTGTGCCTGGCCAGCATCCTCTCACCAGGACCTGCCTTCAAAAATCCTTCATGTTTCCTTCAAATCTTGGGGTTATTCCCACCTGGATTTTAGTGCTTTGAATCAGCTGAGATTTTTCCTCATTTGTTTGACTCTTTTGGAAGAGAAGACATGGGAGAAAGCTTATTTTCTTTTTCTACCCTATATATTTGTGTGCACTAGCTGTGCATCACTAGCTTAGTATCACGGTTACTTCTGTCCCTTTTCCTATCTTCAGAGATACTTCAACTTAGAAATCATCTTTATGAATATTCCCCACCAAGAACAAAAGTGTGCAATAGCCTCAAATCAAGGACTTAGTATAGGAGTGGGCATGAGGATACCCTGTGTTCCACTTCTGCACGTCATTTCTGTCATCAAATACAGAAAGCCATACATATGTCCTGACCTCTGTGTCACGACAAACTCTTCTCAGAAGTGTACCAGGACACGACACGAGTTGGAATGCAGGAAATTCCAATTAGATATCAGCAGACAGATTTTTCACCGTGAAGGTAGCCAAACGCCAGGGCAGAGACCCAAAGAGGCTGAGGCATCTCCAGCCCTGGAGAGATTCAAACTCAGCTAGACATGGTGCTGAGCAACCTGACCTAAGCTGGCCCGGCTTTGTGGCAGGAGATGCACAAGAGGCCTCCAGACATCCCTTCTGACCTAAATGACTCTGTGATTCTATAACTCTGTGATTCTACAACTAAACAAAAGCTTGTTTCTGAACAACCAGGCCAGACTCCAGTGAGCTGCTGTCTGCTCTTGAAAGTGTTGCCCACTTGGCCAAGCAGCTCTCCAGGTCAGGGACTGTGTCCCTGTGTATGTGTGAGCAGCTGCTTTTCTTAGCCAGGTCCTCAAGGCCCTGCCTCAATAATAATAATAAAACGAAAGGGAACAACACGCTATTTATCACCTCTCACTTATCTTGTTCAGGATTGGAACAGGTTGCCCGGGGAAGCAGCTGAATCACAATCCCTAGAGTTGTTTAAAAGACGTGTAGATGAGGTTCTTAGGGACATGGTTTAGTGCTAGAATTCGGTTAATGGTTGGATTCAATGATCTTTTCCAACCAAAATTATTCTGTGATTCTATATGACTTGGTTTTTTTACAGCAGACTCTAGTTTTTCAGGATTTTATGGTGATAAAGTCTAACACCTGCCCCAACATGCACCTCCATGCACATACGTGAGATTCCAGCCTTCATCACTCTGCAATTGCACACATGGGAGTGCTTGCGAATGATGGGCACTGGAAAACCTGAACCATATGAAAATACACCTCCAAACCACCCCAAATTGACTGATGGCACCAGCAAAATTACAGGTTTTTATGCTGCCATGGATTTTTCAAAGAGGAAGCGGATCACCAGCTCTGCAACACTTCTGAAGAGCAACACTACCTCTTGAGGACTGGAGGATGTCCTGCTGCCCAGAGGTCACCATCCAGACTTCTCTTATGAGATTACATGCTTCTTTATATCCCCATATGGATTAGGCTGCTATGGAATGTAAGGAAGTGTGTGGTTTCAGGGAGACATCGCCAGTGTCCTCCGCTTCCAGCTACTGCAAGAAGACAAATGCTTTTCTGCAATTGCATTTTACTTGAATTTGACTTTGTCAAATACAGTCAGGCAGGTTATATTCACTCTACAGTGGCCTCAGTGCCCAAGGAGAGCACATAAGGATCTGCAAATCTAAAGAGGATGCAAACTCCTGAATCCATGCAAATTTGATAGCAAAGATGTACTCTGTGCATATTTCTCCAGAAAAATCTCCCATCCGATTAGAAGCTCCACCTAAACAAAAGATTATTTACACTGTCCTGAAAACGGTTTTCAAGGGCATTCTGAAAATCACTACGTCGCAGATACCGTCAATTATTGTCATCCATTCTGCGCTGGCGGAAAGTGCTTTGGATTTAGTGACATGGAGAAAGAATTAAACAGCACTGGGCAGGAACGACTTGCAAAGAGCAAGACTGAATATGATCTAGATCTCATATCAGTTGCAAAACTCTCCTCTTTACTCACAGTAAGTCAAAACAAGATCTGTTTTACTAAGTTCAAAATGAATGCTACAGATACAGGAATTGCTGTAGGGGATTGATCATGATTAATTCAATACACTGTCTCAGCACAGTAACAGACAGAACAGGCTGCAGAAAGTTGCCTCTTATTTAATGTGACACTATGGAGCAAAGCAGGCATGCAGCCCTTTCAAAAATTACAGGCTTGTTTTCCAAAACCTGTAATAATTCAGGATAGTCTTGCCATGCACAGCAAATGTCCCTTCGTCTTCTGAGCACTGTTTAATTCTTTGCTCTAATAAGACCATGTAGCAACGAGTTCAGTATATTCTTTTGCAGACTGCAAGACAAGTGGACTAGTTGCCTTTAACCA
Organism: Pampusana beccarii; assembly: GCA_013399365.1. Classification (NCBI taxonomy): domain Eukaryota; kingdom Metazoa; phylum Chordata; class Aves; order Columbiformes; family Columbidae; genus Pampusana; species Pampusana beccarii. The sequence goes on from VWYH01001431.1 coordinate 3,038, forward strand.
ACCTAGGACAGCCTGAAGATATCTCCAGAATATCCTGAATATCCTGAATATCCTGTTCCTAGGAGCTGAAGACCTCAAGCCATTTCTAACAGATTACCTTATTACTCTTTAGGCCAAATATTCAAAATCTTGGCAGTTTTCAATCAGTCTTAACTTATTTTAAGAGAGCATTTAGGATATATTTTGATGCTCTGCAGTGATGGGGACAGTTGCTAGCATTATAGCCAAGATTTTGAAAAGTTTTCGTATCCCAATTTCCCTTGGGAAATTGTAGGAATTCCACCCCAAAATACCCTCAACGAACCTGATGTAGTTAAAGGCTCAAAGACATGTCTATGCTGCAGAGATTCACCCTAACATCTTGATTTTAACCCTGTTATGAGTGGTACTGTTAGCAAGTATGTGCAGTCATTCAGCAAATTCGTACCCATGTATGACTTGGAACAGGCTGCCCAGGGAAGTGGTGGAGTCACCACCCTGGAGGTGTTTAAAAGACACATAAATGAGGTTCTTAGGGACATGGTTTAGTTCCAGGGTTGGGTTAACAGTTGGTCTCGATGATCTTGAGGGTCTCTTCCAACCAAAATTGTTCTGTGATTCTATTCATCCAACATCCAGGTTGGTTCTATAGTTCAGGCTGGACACATGCTGCTGTAGGCAATACTGGAGCCAACTAGCTTTTGTCCCAGCAGCTTGTATGAGGCCATTCCTTGGCCTCATACTCCAAAGAGGCTTTGGTATCTGAGAGTCCAATTTGCACTGTCTACACCACTATTAGTTCTCTAACTAGTGCCAAAACTTGTTTTCTTCCTATCAAACCAATGGGAAAATAAACAACTGTTCAGCTCTCTCACTTTCTTAAAGAGATGGTCATCTTCAAACTCCCTACTGGGAATGGTTCTTGATATGTCCTAATTCGTAAGCTGAGCTTGGGAACTGTTTGGGTCAGTGTTAGTCGGCACAGGCCAAAACTGTGCCAACAACTGTGCTAAACACAGCAGAAACCACTGAGTTCCTGTGCTTGTATCTCAGCATCATTTAATATACCAATATAGACCTTGAAACCAATGACATTTATGTTCCTCACTCACCAAGATGGTTTGCAAAATTTCGGTCTGAATCAAAACCAAGGCTTCTGCATCTGACCCAAGCCCTGTGGTCTTCTAGATGTAACTCAAGAAGGTGCTTGTCAAACGTTGTTTCATCCTGTCCTTCTTCTACGGATTTCACTCTTAGCTTATGAAGACTAAGTCAGAAGAGAAACAGAGTAGAGGAAAACTATCTTTTTTTTTTTCAATCGTAACAACTGTGCGAGATAAAAGGGCATGCAATGGAAAGAGCAGATAGGTGCGTGAATCTTGACCTCTCTCCTCGGCTTTATTGATCAACCCACTGCCCATGTCTCAAACGCAACACTTCTTTTCTTCACCCAGAGAGCTCTTTACCTGTGAAACATTGACGATGTTGTAGTCTGTGGATATCTGGACTTCATTTAGCTGCCTAAAAAGGTGTTCCTAGTAACTTTGGAGACATCCTAAGAATAGAACTGGCTTCTATCTCCTCTTCAGATACGTCTTATGCCATACCTGCATGACACATGTGGTTGTCTCAGACTCCCTTTATGGTAAGAGTGGTAAAATACTGGTTCAGGTTGGCCAGAGAGGTGGTGGATGAACCATCCCTGGAGACATCCCAGGCCAGGCTGGACGGGGCTCTGAGCAACCTGAGCTGGTGAAGATGTCCCTGCTCATGGCAGGGGTTGGACAGGATGAGCTGTGAAGGTCCCTTCCAACCCAATCTATTCTATGATTCTGTGGCTCCTCAGAGGGTGCCAGATGCTTCTGTGTTGGCAAATGAAGCCAACCCTTCCGGCTGGTCAGCTGAACCTGTCCCTAGTCTTGACTGACTGTATAAATTTGGGGTTTAAATCTGGAGTGGAATCCCATCCCTCATTTACTTTCTGCAGCTGTCTCCAGCCTGCAAACGCCTGTTCCACTGGAGCCTGCCATCAGCATTAACTCTTGCCACACAGCATGGGCCAGAATTAAGTTACAGGCACACACTTGCAAGGACACGTGAGAAGAAATAATGCAGACTAGTCATGTAGACACGGGACTGAGGTTTAGGAAAAATTATAGCCTGGCTGGAGGTCAAGGCCACTGTTTTAACTCTGTTCCTCCCTCTGTCATCTGGTTGGGTTATTCACGCTCGGACTGAAGTTAAAATTATCAAATAACTTAAGGATAGGTTTAATTTTGCATCACTTCCACCAAGGTTGCAGCAGTCTAGTCCTATGGGAGACTGAATGAACTTAATATTATAGAATCATAGAATAATTTTAGTTGGAAAGGACCTTCAAAGCTCACCCAGTGCCACCCCTGCCATGAGCAGGGACATCTTCACCAGCTCAGGTTGCTCAGAGCCCCGTCCAGCCTGGCCTGGGATGTCTCCAGGGATGGTTCATCCACCACCTCTCTGGACAACCTGGGACAGGCTCTCACCACCCTCAGTGTAAACAATTTCTTCCTCATGTCTGGCCTAAATCTCCCCTCCTTTAGTTTAAAACCATCACCCCTTGTCCTATCACAACAGGCCAACAGTAATTGTGGCTGAATGCTTATACGAGCTGTTCTTTTGGCAGCAAGGTGGATACCTCCATAGAGAATAAGGAATTTATATTGCCTTGCTAGTGAATAGCCCTGATAAAACAAAATGAGAATCAAGCAGAGGAGTCCTGAGGTTACCCAGGTTAATATTCCTCCCTAGGCTGAGCACTGGTAGGGGAAAAAAAAAACACCACCACCAATACCACCAAAAAAAACTCCTTAATAAAATGTATCTCAGAAAAAAACGTATCAGGTCCCTGTAAAACCACATGCACATGGAAAGGGGCCTGTACACAGGGTTGGAAAAATGCTGCTTTTGTCCTGTTTGGAAGCTGCCCCGTTCCCTGCTGCTCGTGGTCGCCGGCAGCTGTCTCCTCAATGAGAGTCCCAGGTACAGCTGGAGGGCTCTGGACGGCATCCTGAAAAGTGATGCCTGACTGACAACTGGCAGGTGACTTCAATGGACAAAGGAGGTGTCTTTCCTCCTTTCCTCCCACCTGCTTTTCCTTTTATTTTTTATTACTTAAATTAAAATAATAATAATAATAATAAAGAGGAAAAAGAGAGAGAAAGCAGCAGGAAGAAAGCAGCTTTATGAAGAGAAATCTTGAGACACGTGCAGCTGTGGCTCAAGATGAGCAAATGCCAGTCTCCCAAGCTTCGGAGGACTTTCCTCATTACCCACTCCCAGGCTCATGAGCTGAGACCAGATCCCAAAATAAAGCCAGACTCCACGAAATATCTAGACAGGGACCCAGAACTTGGCTCCCCAGCCTTAAATACTGTCAACTTGTGCATTTGTGAGAAATTCACCCTAGTCCAGATGCTTACCCAGCAACTGGGGTGTCACATGGACCGTGTGCAGGGCCCAGCTCCTGGCCAAAATGGATGTATCAGAAGTCATCTAAGATGGAAAGTGCTGAGGTTTCCTAAGTTGATGTTCTAAGTTCTGTACCATCTGTCTTTTCCTTTAGCAGTGGTCAGCAACAGTCCTTCTATCTAATCAATCTAATGTTTCTAATTCCACTTTCAGGCAAAGTGCAATGAAGCCAAGCGACTCATGTGGTCAGGAGCTATGCTCTGCTCTGGCTGGTCAAACGGAACCAAGCCCATCTTCCTCGGAGGTTTGGTCCCCTTCAACCAGCTATAGCAGTGTTGAAAACATCAAGCCGGGAAGATGAGCCTCCCTCCACCTCAGCTCAACCCCACCAGCCCTTCCTCCTGGATGGATCTGCTACCCCTCTGAACATCTCCAGAGGTGCATCTGAGGATTAACTACCTGAAAAGGTATGAAATAGGTTTTTGGTTTTAATAAGCATCACTACAAGGGTGCTTGCCCTTGCAAGGACGCATACGTGTGCCTACTCCAGCATTACTACAGGCCCAAAATGTAGTATACAAGGCTTGCTGGCTCTGCAGTATTCAGCAGGTTTCTAAGTCAATGTGGATCTGCAGGGCCCTGACGTACAATCTTCTTTGTTTCCCTTCCCTACCAAATGTACATCCACACACCCCCTTTTGCTGAGCATTGCCAGTCTCAGTAATCTGTATCTAAAATTTTTTTAAAAGTGATCAAGAACAAGAATAACATTTCATTGAAAGTACACTGTGTCGACTTGTCTTTTTTTTTTTTACTTTTTAGTGCAAAAAGGTGCTATAAATAAAAATAAATAAATCTGCAGGATAAAGGTTTGTGATCCTAAGGAAACAACATATCAGTTATCCCATAGTCACTTAGCCCACAACACACACATCACCTCATACATCTTTGTGCAAGGTATTTTCTGAATCTTCCCATCCACACCACGCTGCAGTAAATGAAGAAAACCATCCAAATAACTTGAAAATGGTTTTGCTGACAGGCCCTGACCTGTTCCCTGAGCCAGTCAATGAATTTAGATGTCTAACTTTAGACACACGACTCAGCAAGTCGTTCCCTGTGCCCACCTCAGCAAAAAAAGTGCAAAGCTGTCGATAAATAAATGAACAAATGCATATCAACGTAAGTTCACTATGTTCATTATCTCTGATGCCCTGAGATTATGCTAGATGGATGGGGAGGAGGATGCTTTGCAGAACATCAGGGGAACGGGTGCTGTACAGAACAAGGATTAGCATCAGTGTGTCCCAATCAACGTGAGTGTCTTCTACAGGACAGTGATGCTCCATGGAGTGTCACACGCTCTCTGTCCCTGCATTTTCCCTACAGAGATGCACTGGAGCACAACTTCATTTCTGCCAGGTTTCCATGGACAATGTTCTTTGGAAGATGCAGACACACAAACAAGGGTGACAGTGCACAAAGTGCTGGTCTAGCCAGGATCTGTGTGACAGACAGAACAAAGGGCACCAGCTATTAGGTCCCCACCACACGTCATCAGGGTTTTCTGAGAGACAAGAAACATGGGTTTGCTGGCACTAGTGAATCTAAAAGGCTTAGAAAATTCAGGTCAAAAGACAAATTGTTCCAAGATACTCAAGCTTCCCTCTCATGCCAAATACATGATTCGTCATAAACAAGGACTGTGTCGTCACTGACAGCTCATGGATCTTAACCACCGCATGAGCAGAGATGCCACATTTCAGAGCCCTAAATCCCCAGATGTCTCTCAGCACTTCAGACAAACTGCTCCCAGTTCGAAACAGCTCCTGGAGATGAGTCAAAGGGGGATTTCTTTTCAACATCTCATATCTTCACTGCATCTCCACTCTACACAGCCTGGGTTTCCTCAGCCTCAGCACTGCCCTGCAGCAACACTGCATCTATGCAAGGTCCACCTGCAGGGTACAGCGCTGGGTTTTGCAGCCAGAGCATCCTAACACAGTGGGCAATGCGAACATGAGAATACACAATCCTCAGCTTCTTTGGCTATATTTTCCATAGCAGGAAATGTTGTCTGGAAATACGGTCCCATAAAAAATAAAAAACAGCCCGAACTGAAGATCTAACAGTTCCAGCATGGTTCTTAAAAGCTTTATCTCCGCTAGAGAAATAACTGGTTCCGGGGCCTATTCCCTGTCCCTGAGGCCCACTAGACCCATCTGGCCCACGTCCATGCTCAGCCACCACCACAACATCGCTGCATCCAAACTATTCCCCAGGAAAAGGTCAGACAAACCCAGCTCCCAGACAGCTGATGGGGAGGAGGTGACGGGTACCTCGGCACCCCTTTCCCAGCCTGTTGCTGAGCCAGCCATGCTGTGGCAGCAATGGTGGGCAGGCAGTTCTCTGCTCTGAAACCCCCAGTAGACATTAACCATGGACCAAGCCCTTCATGGGACACCCTGGGCATCCTTTGGGTGCAAATGAGGAACAAGTCCCACAGCACTGGCAGCGACTGCAAAGCAGGGACATGACAGGGACGTGGCAGCTTACGCTCAGCCAGCACCCACGGCTTCCCAAAACCCTCTTGCCATGCAAGGCCCTGGCTCTTGGGGTTACCTTTAAATCCGTTTTTACAGAATATCCTCTAAACTCGTTTTTGTGTTGATTTGGCTGACAAGCCAAAGCCAAAACCTTTGTCTAGAGCAAGAATGTCCAACAGAAAGCTGGGCTGGAAAAATCATCCCAGCAGTTCTTACTTGTGTCTGGACGGAGTGCAACACATGCTTAAATTCAATACTGCTTTACAAAGAGATTTGTGTTGAAGTCCCATTTGAACAGATGCCTGAAATACGTGCTTGCAGGCTTCCCAAGCAACCAAAAATTGAGATAGTGACAATCGGTGACTCCTGCCTTACACAGTTCACCCAAAACAGTATTTCCAGGTACCTCGCATCCTCTGAAATGCACAGTATCAGCAATTCATAGTATTGGCAACCAATGCTGCACTTCCCATCAAGTACTGCACATTTTTTTCTCTTGTGTGTGTGTATGTGGATGCTCTTTTGTTTTCCAGTTTACCCTCTCAGAGTTGTTAAGATTTTCTTGCTTGTTTGTTTTCTCTTTAATCATTTAATTGGTTGTACTATGTACATAATGAGATTCTCCCAGCACCTCAGAGATTATGGATTTTGAATGAAAAAAAAATCAAGAGGTAGTTTTGGGGTTTTTTTGAGATTTAAATAAAAAGAAAAAAATGGGTTATTATTATTTTTATTTTTCCAAAGGGAAAAAAAATAAAAACAGCCATAATAAAAATAAAATCAACCAAACAAAACAAAAGCCCAGGAAAACCAGCACACAAGTGGAAATAGTCCCACAACTTTAAAAGGAAAAGGACATTCAGATAACTGTCTTGCCAAGTACCTCAAAAAATTCCTGTCAAAAATATGAGTGTGGAACAAGTATATTTATCTACATGCTCCACAATGTGAGGAAAAATAAAATATATAAAACAAGACAAAAATCACATTTAGCTTGTTGATGTGATGTTCCCTCTTGGTAAGCATTCTTTGCATCAGAGTAACTGGGGAAAGGATATCTTTCCTATACTTGTGTTCCTTCTGCATTTCAGCAGTTAATACACACAGAGATTCCACAAGGAGATTTCTTACCATTGCCATAAATTAAAACTAATAAAAAATGCCAACAAATTTTAAAAGACAAAGCCTTTTTGAATACTCAAAGCTCATAATTTTGTTTTACAATGATCTGGAACAAAATGCCTTGTTACACTGAGGATCTAACATCCAGTTTCCGTGTTAAATTATCTTACCAAAAAATAAATAAAAATATTCTGGTTTGCTTTGCTTTCCAGTGATGTTTTTGAGTCATTTCAGTCCCCCAAGAATTGTTTGGCAAAGCGAGAAACAACACTGAATATTGAACTGAATATGTTCAGCTTTCTCTGCCCTGGAGTAATCACGACAGGACAATATCTCACTCCTTTTTCTGCTGAGGTCTACGAGACAAGAGCATCCGTTGTCCTTAGCACAGCAGGAACAAAGGGGCCTGTAGACAGCAGCATTTTCATACATATGTCATACGCGTGATTTGACTGTCACCACGTCTCATTTCACTTCATCGCTGCTAATGTGATTTTTTCCACTGACTTAAGTGAAAAGGCATACTCGTCCATTTCAATTTCTTAGCCAAACAATTACGAGATAAGAAGGAGCAACAATGAGTAAATTCAGGAAAGAAACTATTCTTAGAAATTACCAAGTTCCTATGTCTTCAGAAAGCATGAAAGTGACCCAATTTTTGTTCACTGCAGACACTTTAAAGCCTGAACCACTTTAGAAACAGCCTTCAGAAACTCTGCATAAAACAAACACCTTGTTTACAATACATGACAACATAGTGTAAATCCACCTTAAGAATATTCTGCAAAATATTTATGGGTGTAAAATAAAATGAAATTTTATTGGGCATTATTTGTCCCAACTGCCAGCTTTCAGGAAGTGTTGTATTCATCACAAAAGGCCATTTTTCAGAGGAAATATATGTATAGATACATATGTCTACGTGTCCATTATGAAAAATTCAAATGGAAGACTTCTGTGACCTTGATGCAATCCACTTCAGTATCTTAGTCTTTCAAAACCAGGAACTTATCATCCAAAAGCTTTTGAGCATGGTTGTCACAGGGGACCACTGTCAGTGCTTGCTTTCAGGGCGTAAAGTGTTACTGTTCTCCCCTTTCTCCTCACAATTCTCTTGTAAGGACAAAGACAAAAACCCACCTCTTGATCAACCACCATTTATCTGCTCTTTCCTCAGACATACCCAGGTTCTTCCAGGGCATGGGACCACTTAATCCAGTTTGAAACATCCTTTTCTCTCCCCTGAGGGAACAAAGATTGCCGGCACACTTGCAGAAAGCCTCTGATAAAGCCTCCTTCGCTAACAAGAAAGAAAGAATCATAGGATCACAGAATCATTTTGATTGGAAAAGACCCTCAAGATCATCAAGTCCAACCATTAACCTCACTCTGGCACTAACCCATGTCCCTAGAACCTCATCTCTGCATTTTTAAAACCCCTCCAGGGATGGTGANTCAGCCGCTCCCATCACACTTGTGCTCCAGCCCCTTCCCCAGCTCCGTTCCCTTCTCTCCACTCGCTCCAGCACCTCAAGGCCTTTCTTGGCATGAGGTGCCCAAAACTGACCCCAGAATTTGAGGTTTGGCCTCCCCAGTGCCCAGGACAGGGGGACGGTCACTGCCCTGGGCCTGCTGTCCACACTAATGCTGATACAAGCCAGGATGCCGTTGTAAATAAAACAGATAAGCAATCACCATCTGATAAAAATGTGACTTTGCCTAATGCAACTTTATATGGTAAAACCCTGCTTGAATCCTTTGCAAAGAAACTTCAGACCGGGATGATGAGACATCTGGGTACTTTGCCTGCTTGTCTCCTTCCGCTCGTCTTGTTTGAGTTGTTTATCAGTCATCAGCTCTTGTGCACCACAGAAGTCTTGTTATATCTGGCATGTCCTGAGCTGCTGCTCTTAGAGCTAAATCCCATCTCCTGGGCCAGGCCAGAGGAACCCCCTGAGCATCAGAAGAGGTGAAGGCTTAACTAATTATTTCAGGGAAACCAGAGTTTCTTTACAGAAAGCACACATAACTCTTGTATATTGATACAACCTTCTAATTGCTCTGTGCAGTGTGGTTTATACAGGTAGTGTGAAGAACAATCATGAAATCCACTTTAAATCATCCATAACTTTTCTTTTCTCTCCTCGAAAACCTCATTGCTCCTATTCCATTTGGCTTGTTCCCTCTGATGCAACGGCTTCCCCTGTTCCTGAGTATCTGCATCTTACTTCAAGGTTTGGTTTGTCTACAGAGGCTTATTTTCAATCATTGTTCATTTCGAAAGGGGGAAGAACTTCTGAAGTGAAGGTTAGATGTAAAGAGGATAATTTCTGGACTGTCACTATGATGATCATGTGGTCATAATTATGTGAATAACCTGTTTAATCCACAAATGATTATTTTGTAAATTTCTCTACTTATGGGGTAGAGATGAATAAAATTACTATTTTAATTCTGTGCAGAAGAACTGTGTCCAAATAAATACACAACCAGCCTGCACAACCAAATCTGCTATCACAGCATACGAACAGAAAGTAAAAATAATGTGCAGATTCATCTTATGATATTTATGAAACTGAAAACTGTGTTTAAATTCTAGCTTGTTATTACTTTTTCAAACTTTTATACATCACTTCTTTAGTTCAATTCACAGTACTTATTGTCTACTTCTCTCCAAAGACTAAATCCAAAGTTCTCACTTGGTTGATCACAAAAGTATTTCATAAATCAGGAATCTGATTTCTCTTAAGATCTCAACTACATTTAACAAGGAGAATTCAGTCCATATCAAAAGAGGACAGCAGTTCAAAACTGAAAATGGTCCAAGTAATCTTCTTGATAATCAGTTTCAAAACAGAGTGTTTCTATTGCTTTTGAGATGGAGAACTGGCTCCTGTATGAATGTCTTTCATCTGGCCATGTGAGGGAAAAAGTATTTGGAAACATGGGAGCCAAAAATGCAAAGAAATGCCTGTATATGTCAGCTATTGGTATCCCTGGTCTGGAATCACAAGGAAGCATCATCGGTTCATGGTGTCTCAGGAGAGGTCCTCGTGCATTGTCTTTTCCAAACATTTCCACCATTGCCTATAATCCACCATCATTTCCCAAAGATTCTCTGCTGGAGAAACCAGACATTTCTTATCTCCCTGAGGAACAACAGGGAAGCAAAGACCAAAATATGGTTATCGTGATCCCTCCATCGTCCATGTGTGACCTCTGCCTGTGAGCCGCTTCATAACCTCTTCTACCAAATTGGACTGGCCCATTAACAAAGAGGAGGGTTGATAACATTTTTGAGAACTGTGGCTACACAGCTCCTTGGCTGGGAGGCTTATGGTCTGTAGCTAAAAATAAAACTCCACCACGGCAGAGTTACTTGAATTATCTTTTGCAAATAAATTATCCGATGAAACAACTATGTTATCTGATCAAGTCTTTTGCAAGGAAATAATTCACATCCTAATTTGTTATTTGTGACTATCTGCTGTGAATGTGGTTTGGAAGAACTACTGCCAGCTAAGATTTTGTCCATATCTCGTTGTGTTGATACAGTATAGATATTGTTTGCTTAATTCCCGCTGCTATTACTGGATGTGCAAGAGTTTGACCACAGAACTACTAAAAGGACCCAAGGGTACTTAAAGAGCTGGCTGATGCCATAACAAGATCTCCCTCCATGATTTTTCGCTATTTCTGGGAATCTGGGGCACTCCCAGTTGACTGGAAGCTGGCAAACGCTGTCCCAGTCTTCAAGAAGGGCAACCGGGATGACCCTGGTAACTACAGGCCCGTCAGCCTCACTTCTGTGCCTGGCAGAGTCATGGAGAAGATTATTCTGCGAGTTATTGAAAAACATCTGAACGACAATGCAGTCATTGGTCCCAGCCAGCACGGGACACTCATTAAAACAGACAAATTACTCAAGAGCTCCATTTGGACCTGTTTGAATCTATTTGTTTGGCCCCTGTAGCCGTGTCATCAACACGGAAAGGACCGGGTCTGGTTAAGAGGCATAATTCAGGTAAAAATAGGACATGAGGCTTCTGTTGCCCACCCGTTGTCCCCACCTCACTGCTACGAAGCCGCACGTCTCGGAGGAGGAGACCTTCAGCAGTGGTTATTCTCTGAAATCTCTGCCTGGGATAGTTCTGGAAACCACATCGCACTGCGGTCAGAATTTGCATACGTTTGGAAAAATGCTGAATTTCCTTTTCTTCTTAAAAAATAAAATGTCAACTCAAACCCCAGCTAGGTGAAAGGGCTGGAAACTAGAATCTTCATTGGGCATTTGCAACTCTCATCAAAACCGCTCTGAGTCACTTATTCTCTAATACTTTTGAATTATGACACTTTTTTACAACCCAAAATGTTGTGGCCAGAAGTCATTTCTCTGTGAGAAAAAAAAAAAAAAAAAAAAAAAAAAANAAAAAAAAAAAAAAAAAAAAAGGGGGCTTGACTTCTTAAAATGAGACGATGAATGACCAAGATTTTCAGTTTTTTACCCAGCAGCAGGCAAATGGCCGCAGTGTAAATGACTTTATTACTGCAGTCTGCCTTATCAAACCCACCTGGCAGCCCTGACTATAAGCCCTGGGATATAGGTATATTGACTGAATCCGTGATAAAAGTTGTTTTCTGAACCTAATTTGGTCTGAAAGCAGTGGGCGGTGGAGCACAACCCAGTGACCGAGCAGCCGCTGGCGAAGGGCTGGTGTCTCGGCACGTAGCACCAACCCCTTGATGCTCCACACGACTCTTTTTCCAACAGCGTCGCCTTGCACCACTACCGAAACCACAAGGTGGTTTCATAGGTGTTGTGTGGTGCCCTGCATGGAGAAGGTTCCTTCCCCTTCCCCATGAATATGCCAAGGACTTCCTGACAACCTTCAGAATTTACTTCATTTCAGATAAATTTTAATTATGGTGGTCCCAAAAAGGAAGAATAAATATTTTCCATAGGATGCCTGGAAATCTGACATCGATTTTGTGCAAAGAGGAGAGTTTCTGATATCTCTTGAGCTTGGAGCACCACTCTGCAAAGGATGGATGGGTCAAGTGGAGATCCTCCCAAGAAGAGCAAGGAAAACATAAAATGTGCAAAAGTCTTGAAAGTATGACCCAAGAGGGAAAGGGGACAAGAACAACTTGTCCCTGTACCCACTGGGGATGGGAAATAAATGTCTCAACCTGCAGTAAGTGAAATTTCAGATGGAACTTTGGAAAGGCAGGAGCTGCTGAGGTACCCCAAGTCCTTCTGCCCTTGCTTCCTGCCATTCGCTGGGGCCAAGGTGTGGGCGAGAGACAGGATGAGAGCAGATAGCACAGCAAACAGAGAATTTCAAAATGAGTTAATTGTTTGTATAAACCGTTCTACCAGCTTGAATGCGAGCCAATTTTATGCATAAAGGGTTTGTTCTTGTGCAGTTTGTAACTGGTTGTGAGACGTGTTGCCACAGGATGTCTTTGAAGCCATGAAAATAAAGCATTGACAGAGAGATCTTTAATAGATAACAAAGCTGTTTGGTCATTAACCTCGTTGATAACCACAGAAACAAATAAATGAGGAGACACATTAAATCATCAGTGCACAAGGGAGATCCTTACCACCCCTGGCGATCTGGCTTCAGCCTATCATCAGCCAGTCATCGCATTTCTCAGACTTTCGTTTACACATAGACAAGTGTGTAAGGACAAGGAGACAAGCACTCCTTGTGCTGGCCAGGAGATATCTTCCCTTCCGTCAGGTGTCAGGTGCTAATTCACCCCAACTTTACAATGAACTCTTGGGCACTACTTTAACACAAGTAGTGATGCTGCTGCTGATCAGAGTTCAGCTATAACGGAATCATAGAATCACAGAATGGTTTGGGTTGGAAGGGACCTTCAAAGCTCCCCCAGTGCCACCGCTGCCATGAGCAGGGACATCTTCACCAGCTCAGGTTGCTCAGAGCCCCGTCCAGCCTGGCCTGGGATGTCTCCAGGGATGGTTCATCCACCACCTCTCTGGGCAACCTGGGCCCGGCTCTCACCACCCTCATAAACAATTTCTTCCTCTTGTCCAGCCTGAACCTCCCCTCCTTTAGTTTAAAACCATCACCCCTTGTCCTATCACAACAGACTCTGCTAAAAAGTTTGCCCCCATCTAATCAGAGCAGTCATATCCTACACCCACCTTCTGGCTGCATGAAGCCCCTCTCCGCTTACCCAGACTACATTACAGTTACATATTAATCATGTAATAATTACCACAGAGTGGACAGAAATTTCCTGCTTCTTGTTCAGTCCAACTCACATATCTGGAAGCCTTTTTTTTTCTCCCTGTCCCTCCAAACAGCAAACAAAAAAACGAATTGACTGGTCTAATTCTTTTATGTTGACTCTCTGGTTACTGAGCATCTATTAGATAACAGTCATGCAACAGATGTGTCAACCACTGGCAGTAATCACAGCTGACGAATAACTGTGATATCGATTTAGCTGTGTTCAGAAAACTTGGGCATGCAGGAGGGCATGCTAGTTTCTACTGCAGCTGCTGGGTAGGAAAAGTAGAAATATTCAATAGAGGGAAAAGGTTATTCTACCTTTTCTGCTATGTCTCCTGTACAAAGATCAAGGCGGGGGAGACCAGTGGGGTGATTTAACCAGTTTGGAAGGGACCTCTGTATCTCTGATCCACCCATCCATTCAGAGCAGGATTACATTAAATTAGAATTAAACTCCAGTGTTTAATCGAGGTTCTCAGAGCCTTGCCGTGTCAAGCTCTGAGGTTCCCTCAGATAACCACTGCCTGCAGGCTCAGTCTAATCATCGATCTCCTAGAAATTGCCTTTACAATGCACAGGTCATGCAATGCTTGTATGTAAGAAGAGTGTTCCCTTACTTTATAGGGATGTATAAGAATATATACTCAAGAGGAAGAAAATGCATTCTCTCCAACAAGAAAAAAGTAAATGTATATCTTCCTGCATGTAAATAGAAAAGCTCCTTATTTCTCAAAAGCAGCATAAACTTAACTGATAGTGATTGAAAAAAAAATGCTTTAAGTATTTCAAGATATCTGCCATTTCTCTTTTAATTTACAGCAAGATCAGTCAGGACACCAGAGCTCTGGCACTGACTCACACTGGGACTTTGAGGGGAGAAAGTGTCATCAAGACCAATATGCTCAGATTTAGGTGCCTGAAGGCTCTCAGCTGGGTAAAGTACTTTAAGTAGCAACTTAATCTCAAAAAAGCTTTCACCAGAGCTAAGAGGAGGGCTAGGCTTAATTTCAAAGGCTTTAAATAATCTTGAGTCTTTTTGTTCCAGTAAAATTTTGTTAGTGTCCCAGTTTTCAGATGTCTAGTTAAGAGAGACCCAAGTGTCAGAACGAAAGAAATGCCATGGGGTAAAATCTAATTTAATGGAAAAAAGTAACGTTCTATTTTTGTTTTCACTTCAGATGGGGAAGAATCAGAAAATAATTATTTGCGACTTGGAAAAATCTTGGAATAAGAAATGTGAGAGTTTTATCTGTATAATCCAGACCCTGCGGAAGCACCTCAAGAGGTATATTTTTCCCTGACATCCTCTCCTCTTGCCTATGACAATTTCAAGCGAAGGCGTTCATCACTCAGAATAAACCATGGAAAGTCTTTTGGGGTTTTTTTCACCATTGCAATGTCACGTTACATTAGCCATGTTTGAATGGTTAACTAGTCACCTTTCAAGTACTGATGTAACCCAAACCACAGACACATTTAGGGTAGACAAGCCTGGATTTAGGGTCAGGCTGCTTGAACCTAACCTTCTGTTGCCTTGTATGCTTCTGAAATCTTTTTGCTTCTAAAATTGGAAATTTAACTAACCCACTTTGAATGGATATTTCAGTAAACAGCAGTAGAGAAAACCCCTTCTGAGGGAACAATTTCCTTTAACCTGTACATTTCTAACTCTAAGAGGGAAACTGAATTATACCTTTAACTTGTCAAACATCAGCATCTTTTAAACAAGCTGCTATAGGTCATGGCTATCCCAGAAACTGCAAACTAAATTCTACCCTTATTCACATCCTCCTTTGGATGGCACAAGGTGAGTAAAACTTGGACGTACATATAAGTATTAAGCAAATGTAAAAAACACTCTTTATTTGCACCATTTTCATCTGAAAAGATCGCCGAAATTAGACCTGAGAAAACAACATGCGTCAGCAGATCAACACCGACTGCTACTTCATGGTGCTTGTCCAAGCTACTTGTAACCCACTGTCAAAGCAAAGTGATGAGAGTCATTTCCCAAGAAAGAAAATTTAGAGAAGGACAGATTCAAGGTTTCTTTCTAAAACGTAAGCCCGTTTTCTCAATAATCTCTCTAGAATTCAGCCTACGAGCAGCATCAACATCCTTGTGTCTGTCCATCGCCCACCTACTCCCCAGGATCCTCATCAGAGAAGATGGTTTGTTATGTCTTGCAGTTCATTACAATCAGCATCATTAGCTGGGAAGCTGCAGCCTGAGAGATTTGAGCCTACCCCTCTTTCTATGCACCAGGTTTTGTAGCACTATGGGTGAAGAGTCTTTCCTTGGGAGATGTTTCGTTGTCCTAGTTAGCTGTGCCGTGAACTATTTGCCAGGGACAAGAAGACACTGTAGGTTAGTGACTGGGATATTTGCCTGGGAGAGGCATCAGTTTTCTAGTTCCTGGTCCATTATCTGCTTTATCCAAAATGTCCACATCCCTCCTTTGCTGCTCACTGTCCTAATTGTAGAGCTCTGACCTACCAACAATGGATATTGAATGATAGCACAGTAGCCACCTGTCCCAGAACATCCCATACATCCCAGTGACTAGAGGGCTGTTGATCTAAGTTCCTAAAAGCAGATGAGAGGAACAAATACAGACACCCCTTCTTGCAGGCAAGGTCTTTTTCAGGGTCAAGCCCACAGCTTTTAGTGTATATTTGTGTTTCATCAAGACATCTGCCTGAGAAGAAACAGAAAATAAGGCAGTAGCTGTCAGCCAGAGCAACAAGGATGATTCAAAGCCAAAAGGGGGCATAGCCTTGAAGCAGCCCAGCCTCTCCAGATCTGCAACCCCCTCACAATATCTTACTGAAAATACAGAAAAATATCCCAGAACCGGAGAAAGGGGCCCTGACTGTCACCGTGTCAGATGGAGCCTGTCCACTTGAACACATGGGTTTAAATATTGCACATTTAAATACTAACATGGCACGTTGCAGCTGCAGTATGTTGGTCTTACAAGGATGGAGAGACAGCAGGGTGGGATTAGTAGCTACACAGAACCGTTGTTCACTGTCACCCAGGGCACAGGGCTGGGACACATGGAGTCATGATGCCTTGGGGCTGCACAGTGCACAGTATTTTAGCTCCCTATATTTTCAAGTACACTCTAATACCTATGTATCACAGACAAGGTGCCGGCAGTTCCTTCCAGTTTTCATGCCCACAAGAGGAGTAACTTTGCATCTCTCAGCCTTCACAAGGTTTCTCTTGAATCCCTCTGTCCTCTCCCTAACTCACACATACAAGCTTTAACTACACCTATCGCACTTCCCAGACCCCTTTCCTTAGGATCACAAGCCCTGTCTCATAGCACAAAAGCCTGTAGTGAAATTCAAAAATGGCAAGTTCAATATCAATAACAATTTTTTTTTTTTTTCCCCCAGATGAAGAATGATTTAATTTGGGAACTCTCTACCAAGAAGCATTGTGGTCAAAACTAACATATCAGTCTCTATCAAGAAGCGTTGTGGTCAAAACTGACATATCACGCTTGAGGTGCAGAATAAAAACAGCCTGATCCAGACTAGGATGTTTGAGAAAGAAATAGGAGCTTGAGAAGCAAACTGGATCCCTAAGCTCCAAAACAAGTGGCAACACATGGCAAGTGTGGAGAGCAATTAGATGGCGACCAGCTGTCCAATATCTGGCCAAATCGGTATGGAAAGACATTAGTCTGACCTAGGAGCAAATGGGTCCAATGTGACAGTGCCAGGGACATAAGTGTTCTTGATACCTACAGCATCCCAAGCCAAGAGTATGAAGAGCATCAACTTGTGTTTGTCTAGATGACGACGCCAGTCCCGGTTTAAAATTACGTACTTTATACTTGCTTACTGCAGTATGCGTCAATTTTCTTGGTGGTTTTCTAATATCACCGTTGAGTTTTGTTACTACTTGAGTAACATGGCTAAAGTAATGACATCATCTACAGATCTAAGAAAGGTGAGCCCATATCCTGTCTTCCACCTGTGTTAATGGAATATATACATTTACACTTTTTTAATTTAAGTTATGGTCAGAAACCACAGCTACGGCTGGGAAAAAAACCACCTACTCCGCATAAAATAGGACAGCACAGAAACCCTTATAAAAAGTCCACCAGCAAATGTGCCCAGACACCTTCAGTTCGAGAGAGCCCAGCACAAGCATCAGCCGTGGTAAAAGAAGGAAGGAAGATGTCTCCGATCCTTTGTGCTCTTCTGGTAAGAACTTGCTTTCTGGTTTTTTTATCTCCAATTTGACAGAGACATATTTAAATTCTAATAGATGATTGTCAGGAATGGTGGTCTACCCCCACCTTTAAAATGCTTGTTTAAACCACTAATAATTGAAAATAATTAAAACGGGAGACTGCTGAATAGTACCAGCATGGGGCAGCAGTGAGACTGTTGGGTATATTAGTGAACGGGGCTTCTGCCGCATGCTCTGAAATCAAGAAACACATTTAAAACTCAACCTTGCAGTGTCTTTTTGTTGCTATATCCTTTCTGCTATCTCCTGTATTATATTATTTTGTATAATTGGGGGGTTTTATCATTAAATTACAGCTGATTGTATACTATACACGTCGGCACTGTGGTAACTAGATAATGAAAGCAAGCATGGAGGTTATATATATTTCCATAATTACTCCAGCTTGCAGCACAGACTTTAACCACCAGCTGGACTGCCTGTGGATGAGTTTCCCAGCCCCACAGAGGAGTCATTAGATGTGCCACGCTACCGCGACTGTACCTGGGTTTTGTCCTAAACGTGCCCTAAATTGTCTTCAGTTCAGATCGCTGCTCTTAACACTGCTGGCCGTGCTGTCAGCCAGCAGTTCTGCCTACGGGAAGGTGATACAGCCTGGACCAAAGCCAGAGAGCCTCTTCAAGCAAGTATATGCTGGATGCCTGAGCCAAAAAGGCTCAAACTTCCCTCAAACTGTGAGAGTCAACATAAGCATCAGCACCGTGAACCAGGACACTAAAACGACTCCTGGTGTCAACAGCCGCTCTCTGGCTCCATGGGATTACAGGTATGATCTCTGTCCCTAATGGTCTAGAAATACAGTGGCTGGCCTTGTCAAGAATGATGCTGAGGTTCTGTCCGTATCTTTGTTATCGGTGTGTCACTGCTGAGAGATTTGGGAAATACGAGGGTATCCAGAGTCCATATAATCCTTTTTTGAAAGATAACCGATATAGAAAGGAGCACAAAGCAAAAACATGGTCTATGCTGACATACAGAAGGCAAAGCAAATTACTTTTGTAATTTAATTAATTTATTTGTATATTGGGCCAAGCTTTCTCTTCAAAAGCATTCTTTACCTAAGAATTCATCAAAAAGACCTCAAACGGCTAACATTGCACCAAATTTAGTAGTGATTTAATAACATCAACATCAGGTCCTAAGAACTTTTCATGTTTTAGAGGGGAGCTGAGGGTCTTTGGGTCCATTAGTCAGTCTGGCACATTGGGAATCTCGAATAATTTCTAATTAGCCTTTCAAAGTCAGTGCCTATTTGAAGCAAGTTCTTTGCAAAGGCAGTTTCATGCAGTGCTGGCATGGTTTTCTCACACTTAAAAACACGCGGTATTTATTTGCTTACGCTTTACTCAAACTTAAAAACCTAGAGAAGGGTCTACTGCCCCTTGGCATTTAATATCCCAGGAGATACAGGTTAAAGAGCTAGGAGCCAGTAACAATCCAGACTATTGTGATTCTAGAGATGCACCAGCATTTCCATTTCAAATATTTCTCCATTCTTTCATGTCAACTTACAGGATCGATGAGGACCACAACCGTTTCCCCCAGGTGATTGCTGACGCCAAGTGCCGCCACTCCAGGTGCGTGAATTTGGACGGGCAGCTGGACCACAGCCTCAACTCCGTCCCCATCCATCAGGAGATCCTCGTCCTGCGGAGGGAGCAGAAGGGCTGCCATCAATCATACCGGCTGGAGAAGAAAATAATCACTGTGGGCTGCACATGTGTCACCCCCTTGATCCGACATCAGGCTTGAAGGGAACTGGTAGCATAAGGGCAGGGAGCCATGGAGAAAAACTTCCTTGCTTAACAGCAATGAAACAAAGGGGCCTGATTCTGTGTCTAAAAAACTGAATCAAGCCATAATGATTAGCTAGAATCTATGAGAATATATTAAAAATGAAGACGTCTCAGTTAAAATATATATATATATATATATATATTTCCCCCAAAAAACCTTGAACTCCATGAATTCAGAATCCAGATGCCTTCATGTGCCAGGCTGAAAAAGTAATGGCAACTCTTTACACAACTTTAGTTTTCACTTTGAAATGTTTATTTATGTAATTCTATTTATGCTGGTGGAAAAGTTAGTAGTAATGTATCTGTTTATTTATCTTTGTGTAATTAAAAAAAAAAAAAGGCAAATAGCTCTGTGGTATTCTCCTTTCTTTCTGAAGAAGCCTTTTTGATAAGGCAATAAATCACTCAATTCAATTATGACCATATAAGAGATGTGTATAACACTAAAACCTAAAATTTTCTTGATAGCATCTAGCTCTGTTGCAGAACAGAAAACTCATAGAAAAGTTTGGGCTTGTATCAGTAATATCATTCTACCAATAGAGAAATTGAGATACCAAGAGGAAAATTATTTACCAAGTAACACCCAATAAATTCACAATAAAGATAGACTAGCAAAAAAAGCAGTGTGTAACTAGCCAGTTAACCACTTAATTATCTGATTGGAAAATTATTTGTAAAGATAGGTTCAATGCAACATCTTGAATGCTTCTTTGGGGGGGAAAGAAACTCCCTCCCTTAAAATGGTGTGTGCATTTCCGCTGCTGAGTTTTAACTTTGATCTGATGCTATCTACGATATTTCGGTCCAACCCATTTCCACACATTTTCTGTGGAGCAGAGGCACTACCCGGGTATTACGGAGAAAAGCACGTGAGTGAGACAAGTGGATAATTGAAGCAATTAACCAAACATTGTTAACTGCAGTTGTAATTTTCGCCGTGATCGCGTCCTCCCAACACGTCCGCTGCCAGCGTTTAGCGCTTCAGATGTAGATCACACTGACACAGCACTTCTGCCATGGTTGCAATGGGACTTGTGTAGGTGGATGCTTAGCACCAATGGTGGATTTATTTAAAGCATACTTTGGTTAAAAGCGCTCAGATGAAAATGTTCCGTGTTTTAAAAGGCAGGCTGGTTTGCGAAGACGCAGATGTTTTGGTGTTTTGGTTTTTTGCTGCCTACTCGAGGAGGTGTGACCCTTCTCCGGCACTGGCAAAGTGTCATTGGTAAATGCTACAGCAAAAGCAGAATTTCTAGAGATTCAGAGGTCAGCGATGCAAGTCCTTAATGAGAGGCAAGGTCCTCTCGGGTGAGAGCATCTTCTCCAGATCCAGCTGTGCTAGCTGGAGATGTGATCATCCCAACTTTTGCTGCTGGGGTTTGTTGTCTCCAGCTGTGCCAGGGAGTCTAAACCACCCTTAATCCACTCCAAGCAAAATTAGGTGGGTCAGTCTGTAACCTGAACTCACAGGACAGCCATAGGTTTTGTACCATCCCTTGACCTAGCAGATTTACGCTGGTCCAAGAAAACGTTAATTAGCCCTGAGTGATCATAGTATCTGCAATCACAACAGTGAACTCCTGACCATGCCTTTAGTTACCTTCAAACACTGATACAACTTTCGCCATTTGTAGGTATCTAGCAGCATACATGATCCTAACTTAACTTGTTTCCTACCTCCTCTCCTTAAGGTCTCCTGCAGGCCCTGAAGTTCACCCAGCTGGCTGTCCCAAGAATATTAAGCATGGGAACAGAGTGTTAAAAATACATCGAGGAACACTCATTCTTTGAGGTTTTCAATGAGCTAAATAAATATCAGTCCAGGAAGAGTGAAGTAGAGCTGACTGCCTTGTCTGTTAGATAATCTCTCAACATCTTATCACTTGCTACAGAAAGAGCTTCGGCAAGCTGTCTGCAGCAGCCCAAGTAAGTTCTAACAGTTAAAATTATGGTAAGTCTTACCCCTTATTACCTGGTGGTGATGTGCCGTTAGCTGGAGTTGGCACATGAGTAACGGAGACTAGTTAGCAATGCTGAGAAAGAACTACTGTGTGGAAAAAGTCAGAACCAGGTCAGCAATAAACAGATGATGCAGTTGGAACACTAAAAACGTCGACAGCTTTCTGCTGACTGGCTGGAGAAAAACTCTGGTCTCCCATCCAGCAGTGTCAATCTCCCTTGGACCATTTACCAGCTCAATTAAATATGTGCCTTAGGACACAACTCTTATTTACATGAACTCGTCACCTTCATGCTCACCCCTGCAAGATGCTTGGGTGCTGTACATGCTCCTGCAGGAGTGTTTAATAGTCTGAGCGCCTGGATTCATTTCGCCTGAGGACTATTTTCAAGTTCTCTTGTAACTCCTGGCATCATGAGCTAAGAGTTCTTCCATCACATCGCTGTGTTCGCTTGTGAAGGTGCAGAATAATTTCAAATCAGTGCACCCTGCCTTGAGCTCACTTAATCGGTGCCTTTGTTTCGCTGGGCGAATGTTCATGACTACAGTCAACAATTAATATGTTCGGAGGCCAAAGAGAAAAGGACCCTTCTTTCAACCTTGCACAGCTCTTATCAGTCTGAGGTTCAACATGTAAAACTTGCTCTGTCTTGTTTTGGGGAATTTCAGTGCAAATTCCTGCTTATTTGATGTCCTTTAATGATATCACCTTGTGAGTATGGGGGGAAATTGCTGCAAAGCCCTCTTCAACACAGAAGTTTCCCATCCAGCACCACTCTCTGTCTCAGTTTCATGCCGGTTTGCAAAACCTGAGCTGCAGCAGCAGCAATTTAGCAGCCAGATTGCTTGGCAAACTGTGAGTAAAACTCAGCAGAAAGGGAAGTTTGAGATTGGAGTTGTGTAGCAAATTATCAGATAACCATGCTCATCATTGCCAGCTATCAAAGCAAGCTGGACAGATACCAGATGCTTGTAAAGAGTTACATAAATTCAACTGTCTGGCAAGTCTTACGATGTGAAAGTAGCCACGAGTACAGGTTTCAGAAATCTGAAATAAAAAGCTAACCCAAAAAATTATAGAGGCAAGTTAGAGAAAAGATAAACTATCTCTATTCATTTACTGGAACAGGGAACCTTGATCATGATACAAACATATTGTGCTTACTAAGACTGAGGATAAAACAGAAACACAACACTTTGAACTGGTAAAACCACCAAAACTCACTTATAGTGCAGTTTTCTGGGCATAGTTTCTTTGATCGGAGCCTACACAGTCTATGACACCCCAAAGAGCATCAAACATGTTTTTAATCTTTTGTTGAAGCTACAGGAAAAGGTAGGAAAACTGAGTTAGTTTTCTGAAGGGAAAAAAAAAAAAAAACACAACTAAAACAAATAGAAAATTTACGCAGAAAGCAGGAATGGAATTATGTGAAGAGATGAGGACTTGAAGCTGCTACCACTATCCAGCCCTGGAGAATAATTAGCAAAACCAGAAAACTTTTGTGGGAGTAGCAAAGACAGAAAGTATGGTTTGGTTTTGGTGCTGAGTCTGGCTGGTATCTTCTCAGCTCCCAAAATCCAGCACTAGCATGGAATCCCATCCCCACCAACAGCTCTGAGCCTGCCAAGGAGTACCAGGCAATCACAGGCATTTTAAGTAGGTTGTTGGGTTTTTTTGTCACCGCCTTGCAACAACGCTGTAGAAGACGCAGACTTGGTGCACACACACCTAAACTCACCTTAAGCAAAAGGTTAAACATAATATCAGAGAACAAAGAAGAGGAAGAAGGGGAAGAAGGCAAGGGAGGGAGATCAAGGCAAGTCTCACATTTTACCCCGTGATGGTGACATGGGAGCAGGTTTCTGGTCTGATATGTCAGGCCATCTCCTAGGACAGCCAGAACTCACAACTGACACCTATCATGTTGGCACCAAACCAGAGACCCCACAGGATTGATCAGTAAATTGCTCATCCCCTTAAAACTTTGTCTTTTAGGTCTAACTCTCTACAAGTCATGTTGACTTCTGGATTTTCAAGACATTGCTCCTCTGCCTCACCAAACACAGACTGTTCTTAGGTTGTTTCAACCTTTTAGGTTGCAAACTTCGCATTCTTTATATATTTCATCTCTGTGCACCTTTAAAAGCAATGATTTGGTGGAACAGGCTGACCTGGCCTGTAATGGTTTTAAACACCCCCAGGACCTGTTGTCAAGGGTCCAGAGAAGCCTGACTCACATCTGCAGGACAACACATCCACAGGTCAAGGCAGAGGGTTGGTAGAAGGCATCTGCCCAGGTTCACACCGCCGCCATGCCTCCCAGCCCATGCTCATGCGTTGTCTCCCTCCAACATCCCATGAGATCTACTACACAACGGGATCCCCGGTTGAGCTGCCAGAANTTTACGCAGAAAGCAGGAATGGAATTATGTGAAGAGATGAGGACTTGAAGCTGCTACCACTATCCAGCCCTGGAGAATAATTAGCAAAACCAGAAAACTTTTGTGGGAGTAGCAAAGACAGAAAGTATGGTTTGGTTTTGGTGCTGAGTCTGGCTGGTATCTTCTCAGCTCCCAAAATCCAGTGCTAGCACGGAATCCCATCCCCACCAACAGCTCGGAGCCTGCCAAGGAGTACCAGGCAATCACAGGCATTTTAAGCAGGTTGTTGGGTTTTTTTGTCACCGCCTTGCAACAACGCTGTAGAAGACACAGACTTGGCACGCGCACACCTAAACTCACCTTAAGCAAAAGGTTAAACATCATATCAGAGAAACATAATATCAGAGAAAGAAGAAGAAGAACGGGAAGAAGACAAGTGAGGGAGATCAAGGCAAGTCTCACATTTTACCCCGTGATGGTGACATGGGAGCAGGTTTCTGGTCCGATATGTCAGACCATCTCCTAGGACAGCCAGAACTCACAACTGACACCTATCATGTTGGCACCAAACCAGAGACCCCACAGGATTGATCAGTAAATTGCTCATCCCCTTAAAACTTTGTCTTTTAGGTCTAACTCTCTACAAGTCATGTTGACTTCTGGATTTTCAAGACATTGCTCCTCTGCCTCACCAAACACAGACTGTTCTTAGGTTGTTTCAACCTTTTAGGTTGCAAACTTCGCATTCTTTATATATTTCATCTCTGCGCACCTTTAAAAGCAATGATTTGGTGGAACAGGCTGACCTGGCCTGTAATGGTTTTAAACACCCCCAGGACCTGTTGTCAAGGGTCCAGAGAAGCCTGACTCACATCTGCAGGACAACACATCCACAGGTCAAGGCAGAGGGTTGGTAGAAGGCATCTGCCCAGGTTCACACCGCCGCCATGCCTCCCAGCCCATGCTCATGCGTTGTCTCCCTCCAACATCCCATGAGATCTACTACACAACGGGATCCCCGGTTGAGCTGCCAGAACTGGCACAGCCAAGGGGAGAAGTGAGCAAGGGGACAGGGAAAGGGGGTTAGTGAGGGACAGGGAGAAGAGAGGAGGACTAAAAAGGCCACGAGGATCAGATACCAACCTGTGACTACGGTTTGCTGAACCCAGCAGGCTACAGGGAGGCACTGTGGGACTGCTGCTACCTCTACAGCTGTGTCTTCTCCTCCTGGTAAAACACCAAGTGCCTGAAGGTTGTTTTAAGCTGTATTTCAGAGCCAGAGACACCCAGCCAGGCATCCAGGGGCTGCGTCCATTGCTGCAAGGGGAAAAAGTAATAACAATTAAAAAAAAAAAGCAAAGCTTTTCACAAAGGCTGGTCCTCAGCTGCGAATTATGCTTGCTCTTGGTGGTGATATGACTGTGCTGTTTACAAGAAGCATAAGCTCGTTGTTCTTAGATTGCTGGGAATGAAAGCCAACCACCTACCTCATCAAAACAACATCACCTAAAAAACAAGCAGACTCATATTTACAACCAACTGCACTCTAAGAACGGTGCCATTAGAAGGAAAAAAAACCTTGCTGCTCATTTTATTTAGAAACAACCCCCATGCACAAACACACAGCTTGCTGAGGAGTGTGTGGTTTGCAGTTGATAACACTGGCTGAAAAACCTCATGACCCACGTGTAAGACTTCCTTAATTAGCTACCTCTGCATTTTCTTAATTAGCTACTTTGTAATTCACTCAGTTAGAACAGCCCTTCAGGTGAGCTGATGGCTGTTGAAGAGAGCACAGGAGCTCACACCTGTTTAGCTGCGATGAACCCAATGCCCAAGTAATTACGTCTGGAGGGGGAAAATATAGGCTGGTTTTCTCCCCGCAAAACAACTGAGGACAACCCCACGGGCTAGGCTTATCAAGAAAGAGAGAAATAGGTCAGGACTAAGAACCAGGGTGAGCAATGTGTGAGTTCCTGGTCAGCGGTTACTGTAAGAGCAGAGCTGGTGTTACGCAAGAGCGCGCAGAAGACGCCTCCATGGGTTTGCGCTCCACCACATGAAGAGCTTGGTGGTCATAACGAAACAGCTGCTGCCACAGATGAGTACAAATGCTTGTAAATGAATGAGATGGTTTCCCCCCCCTGGTTACCCACGGCTTGTTAAACTGGCTCCCAGTGACCCACGAGGCAGGGAATACACCCGATTTGACAAACAGCCACCAAAGGAGTCATCTGCACCCAATGATTGTCTGACCTGCCTGGGGAGGACACCTGCAACAGCTGTACCTAATTTAAAGTAGCTTCTGTGCAGCCAAAATGGAATAAGAGAAAGCTCACACATAGGTTCACCTTGGTTTAACTGCAGGTGAACAAGGAAATACAGGCTTCAAACCTCCACCAGCAGAAGTCAAAGTCAGAGGTCTGAGAATCTGGCTTAGCTCTGGATGAAAGATGAGTAATATGTCAAAAAAAAAAAAAAAGGAACACAGTATAAATCTGATAAAACAATAAACAGTGAGTCTTGCTAGGCTGTGCTCCTTGTGTAGCTACAGGGAAAAAAAGGCAATTCCTCCCTTCTTAAGGAGGAAATCCCACCCTGGAGGTGTTTATTCCTTGTTCCCTTGATGTGAAGGGATCCTCATGCCACTTTAGGCCTGACACCTAACATTTGGCTGGATAAAAGTCAAGCCAAATTAAGAGATTAAGCCATATTTGCACATTTCCCTACATTCCAGCTCAGCCAACCATCCAGCTGCTGGAGGACAAGATTGCTTATAGGGATGACATCTTGTCTGGAAGAGGACAAGACAGGCCTTTCTCAGCTCACATGAACCAGGCTAGATCCCCAGCCCAAATTTCAGCTGCAGCCCTGCAACGCGATGTCTCCCACCTCTTTTTCCACCGTCCCCAGAGACCATCCCCAAGGTCTAGAGAACCTGGCTCCATTGCCAGCTCCCCTTGTATAACCTCACTTCACCACTTTCAGCCCCCTTTTTGGCTTGTTTTCATATATTTAGGCCGCAAGCTGCCTTGCGCTCCCTCTTACTCATATCGCTGCACCGGAAAAAGCCTGATCTTTGCTGAAATCTCTCAGTTCTACTGCAGCACAAACCCATTCTCCATGTCTGCTTTCATTTTGAGCTACCATAATACAATGTTCTTTTAAATAAAATATAATCTTTATTCAGTGTATAAGTTATTGAATAAATACAGATAGACATTTACTATTTTTTTGATACTCTGAGCACATACCAAGTCATAAATACAGTCACAAATAGAAGATATAATTAGAAATATAAACACTAATATTAATTCTTCAGCATTTTAACACTAAATGCAAGTGGACTCAATCTCTCCCAAAATGTCCTGGAATAAGTCAGCCAGTGCTCCCTATGGAGCAGCAGTGACATTAGCCTGAAGTCTAATTAGAATCGGGCCTAGTGACACTTAGGTCAGATTTACACTAGAAAGAAAAAGGGGCTCTGGGATGAGGAAGTGAGGGAGAAGGTGCAGGAGGAGGAATTTTTTGTTGCAGTGCTGGTTGTATGTTATCAAATTGATAAAAGCCACAATGAAGGGAGAAAGAAAAAAAAAAAGCACTGCTTTACTCCCTCCCTACTCATAAACACAAATAAAACTTTTCCTCCAGCCCCTTCTCTCCCTTCCATTACCATCTGCTGGTGATTCCCGTTCTAAAATCCATAAATTAACAGCAAGAATCAGTACTTTAAATCTGCTCAGACTTGGAAAGAAGTGTCATATTGAAATCCTGGGATGCAAGGTGGGCAACTTCAGGATTTCTCCGAAGGGATGTTCGTAGGAGACATTTCTTCTTCCCAAAGTGTTTTTTCTCCTACTAATCCCTCCTAGGACTGGTGGTGGATGACGGGAGCGGCACACGTGCAGCCCACGGTGATGACTTTCTTCTCCAGGCGGTAGGTGGGCAGGCAGCCCCGCGACTCTCGCCGGAGGACGAGGATCTCCTGTTGGATGGGGACAGAGTTGAGGCTGCGGTCCTCCTGCCCCAGTGGGTTCACGCAGCCGGAGAGGCGGCACTTGGCATCAGCGATCACCTGGGGGAAGCGGTTGGGGTCTTCATCAAGCCTGGGGATGGGAACAGAAAAGGGCTTTATGCACTTGCACAACATGGTTTGATAGGATGTTCTTGTTTATCTCCATGAAAGGACCATGCTATTTACCTGTGTATCCTCATTATGAGACAAGGACAAACAATTTACCCATTCTCAAAATTTTTTGAATTAATTCCTAGAAACTGAAGCAATTTTGGAAGGGCAATACTGCCATGCCGTTCTTTAGTAGTTGATTAACGGAGTGGATCTGAGTGAAATACAGAATTGATCATGAGTGGGCCGTTCATTTTTGTTTGGTTTTGTTTCAGCTTCAGCGTTCAAAAATTTCTTTCAGCTATGAAAATATAAAATTACAATGTACTGGCATTTTTCATTTTCTAGAGGAATAATTCTTTGACAAAGATTGACATGATGATTCGAAACCATTCTAATGATGTCCCCTTGCACTGCGAACAGTTTCTCTTGGAGAAATCTCACCCAACATCAAAATGAAAGTGTCTGTCAAAAACTGTTAGCAATATATACAGGAGTTCAGACACATGCTGAGAACCAGCTGCTGTTCACCACAAAAAAACAGCTGTGTGGCATGGCCAATGCAATTTAGATAACGACTAAACAGTTACCTGTAATCCCAAGGAGCAAGAGACCGGTTCCTGACATCATGGACCGTCCTAAAGGCATGACCTGAATTGCTGATACGAACGTCAACTTTCACCGTTGTAGGGAATTTCAGTTCCTTTTGGTTCAGGCAATCTTCACCAAATCTCACAGAGCCACCGTTCTTGTTGGGTTGAGGAGGAACAACCCTCCTATGGGGTGAGCTCCTTACGGTGAGTGCTAGAACCAGCACCAAAACCAGTGATCTGAACTGGGAGAGAGAAAGGTGTCGTTGGCTCGGTCAAGAGAAAGAGAGTACAAAAAGCCAAGTCTTGACTAGACTGGGCCATTAATGGACCATATAACTAGCAAGAGGAGAAGGATGCAGACCATAAGTCCCATCCTGAATTCCTTCACTGGGCAGTGGCTGATCTTCATACTTATATTTGAGCAAGAGGGACCAGCACAAGCAAGTGGTGCAATGATGCTGATAATACTCCATTACAACACATTATTAACTCTGTTTCAAAAACTGATTTATAGTTGGCTCTGCACAAAGAAGAGCACCTCTCCAAAAAGCTATGAAAGGTCCTCCTCCACAGTCAAACAGCAATGTCTTATGATCTACAAGGTGGAGTAAGGACTCAGCTGAGCCCATGCCTAAGCTTAGAAACCCAGATAAGCTATACACTTTCTCAGGACAAGAAAGGTTGGCCACCTAGCATCTGTCTGCTGGAAATTACCCTGTCTTGATGAAATCTGAGATTCTTGTGCCATTTCCAGGAGCTCAGGTTTTAGGAAAAGAAGATGGATAAATGCAAAGCTTTTGATAAAATCGCAGGATTTGACAGTGCTACAAACACTAGCCAGGTTGAAATTTTAATGCACGTTCACTTCACAATGACATTTCAGCAATTTTGATAGCATGTTGCCTGAGAAAAACACTGTCTCTCCCAATCCCACATCAGCATTGCTGCCCTTACAGATAAATAATGGGTAGTCCACTGACTCCTTGTCACTCAAGCATCAAACCCATTTGCAAAAGCTCAAGAGAGAAAGCATATGTATCAGACAGACTTAGCATCCTGTTCAGTTCCCACTAAGACCAATAAGAGTTGCTCCTGGATAACAGCATCGTGAGATCTTCATTCTACTTTTTCTCTTGCAGCAAACGTATCTTAACACTTACGCCAAATGTAAGTAACTTACCACTGCAGCATAGCTGGCAAAAGCCATGGCAATGTCTCTGATGCTTTAGGTGGATGCACACGGCGACAAAGCACAAGAGTTCTCCTTCTCCGAGACCTCTTCCACTCTGTGTGTGTCTCAAAGCCAGTTGTAGTCTCCTTTTTATAGTGAAGCCCAACCACTACCATCCTTTCCACTGCAGCACAGAGCTGGCTTACCTGACCTGAGGTTAGGAGCTGATATTTCATTTTCTAGCCCACTTCCTTCCGTCTACCTCCAGAAAGAAGAGGGCAGATACTATGTCATCAGAATCCCAAATCAGCCAATACAGTTGATGCAGGCAGATAAAGAGATAAGGAAAGAAAAGGAGATTTTTAAAAAAAATTCAGACAGCTTTTTTTTTCCCCTTCTCACCCCCTCTTTCTAATATTAGCGTTATCTCACCACAGACCCATCTGTGGATGCACTTCCACGTGCCTCACACAAACCAAACGGCAGAGATCAGCAAGCTGCCAAGTCAGGCACCCAACGAGGGTTTCAAAATGAGGACAGGATATGGAACTTCACAGTCGAACCTCCCTTTGCTTCAACTGCACAACGCACCCCCACCTCATCTCGGGGTTCCCTATGTCCTGCTGTGACCAGGCAGGACAAGAATAGATGCCCAGGGGAAGTCCTCCTGATGGACCTCAGGACACCAGGACCTGGGACAACTTCCCTGTTCATTGCTGAGATCCCATGTCGACACACTCTGGAGAGCTCTTTGAAAGACTCATGCACGTCCTGTAAGGGCCCTGAGGGCACTAGTTGGCCTTACTGACCTTGACCAGCATCACCAGGAGCTCCATTTCAGTCCAGCGTTATGGCACCAGTCTCTACCTGAGCTATGCTGTAAGAGTTCTGGTTTTCTGCCCTTTCTCTGGCCTTGTCTACTGGATGGACTTTGGAGTAGCGTTTCTCCTGGATGGACTCTTGGACACGCATGGTAGACCATCTCCATGGCCATAGTGTACTGCATTTCTCTTAGGTCTTCTCTGAGTTCCAGGGGGGCTGGAGAAAATATATTTTTAAACAGTTTGTCTCTCATTTTAAAGTGCCTGAAAGGGCTGTATTCCCACCACCAGTGCAGGGGCTGTAGATGGTGGTAGTACAGCAACATGTTAAGGTGTGGGGTGAAGTATGGGGCCAGCTGGGACTGCAGGACCCCCTGTGGTAGCATTGGAGCAAACTCGCATGGAGTCAGTATCCTGGCAAGCAACTGAAAGTGTCTTTTGATTATCCCACGAAAAATCCCGCCAAACCTCATTAAATCACGAATGTTTATAAGGCTTCAGCATGTACAATGTGTGGGCTTGGCAGAATTTAGCAGCTAAAGTCTGGATGGGATTACTTGCTCCTTAAGGATGGTCCCAATGTGCTCTGCTGAGTCAGTGTACCACATCTGCTCAGTAAAATATGCATTTAAGCTCTGAGAGCAAGAAGAAGGTAATGCTGTCCTTGTTCAGAATTGCAAAATCCAGTCGTCCCAAATTCAAAACCAGCAGAGACAAGGCTGCTACAGCTCCATCCTCCATGTCCCTCCAGCAGTGAAGCTGAGCACCGATTCTCAGTAGTTACATACATACACACACATATGCAACACGTGTATAACATATACATACGTAGATGTCCAGCCACATGGATCAACATGGACAAAAAAACACCACTCAAGCGAACCTAAACAGGACCAATGGCCTCATCTTGTTCCCCTCTCTAGCTGATCAGGATGAAAGCCTGTTAGTGGAAAATAGGTACATGTATATATATATAAATACAAGGCGTATCTCTCCAGTTATTTGCCTTAGACCAGTAGCTCCGTTAGCTGCCCCTGGATTCCCTGGTCCCCCCATTGCTTCGTGCACAAACACAAACACACACCAGTGGGTCTTCCCAGCAGCTGCTTCAGACATGACCTTATCAACATCCAACCCCCAGATCCCACAGTCTTTCCAGCAGCTGCTCTAGACCTCCCAGTAGCCCTGGCAGCAAATTTGCAAACCCTCTGGTCTCTCCAGTATCCTACCTGGACTTACGGAGATTTATATGGGACTTTTGCAACAACATCTGGAGCTCGTACAGCTTGATGTCTTTAGCATTTCCACGCTGACATACATATCCACATACGTATCCACACAACATGCGCACACACCAGACCTGTAGTTTCTGGGCTTTATGCAGCACCTTCATTTAGGTTAGAGAGTGAAATTACACTTTAAAAAAAAAAAAGGCGCACTGACCACCATTTATGTGCAATCAGCCCCAACTATCCCTCTTCTTGTCCTGTTTGCTCCTCAATGGTCCACCCTGATTCTTTCCTTTCCCCAGCTTTGCCCCTACCCTTAAACATCCCATAATAAGTCTTGCACAATCCCAAAATTCTCTTCCCAGCACACCATAACGAGCAAAGTGATGTGGGGAAAGTCTCCGCCGTTGGCTTGTCTGGTGGGTCCCACATCTGGACTTGGGTTGACCATCTTCCTTGGACAACACTGGAAGAGCCGGGTCAGGGGCCCCATTGGCACTACGTTATTTGGGTTCCTCCACCTGGCACTGCTCCTCTGCTCCTTTGTCTTTGTGGAAAATAATGGCTCTTAATGACAGAGCCTAACAATATCCATGTTATAATTAGGAATGAGAGGCACGAAAATAACAAGGGAAGCAGGAGCAAGGGCTCTACTGTCTGTGATCCAGCAAGGATCAGCCATGAACTGGAGAGGAAAGACCAGTGCACGTGCTGTTTCCCCAGAAGCACCAGCAGCTTTCTTTGGGAGTAAAAGTTATTTTAATAGTAGAAAAATACCATGTAACCAGTTCGATCAGCTTCTTTGTGGAGAAAACCCCAAGAGAAGCTTCTCCCAAAACCATGTAGCCAAGCTCAAAGAGAAGGACTGAAGCACAGGACTCTTCACTAAAATTCAACTTCAGTCCTCCAGAAAATCAGCAGATTCATGGCACTTTCAGTCCTTCAGAAAATCAGGAGCCTCCTACAGATTCATGGAATTTTCAAATAAGAAGGGACTAATCCAGTACCTGCTCTATCACCTCCCTTGAACAACACCGGCAGAAATCTCCATCAATTGGTGGTTTATGTCACTGCAGGATGTTGTCACGATTTTGTGGTCTGATTCAACTGATAGTTCAGAGACCAGCAACTCATCTCACGTAAATTTTTCATATTCAGGTTACCAAGTTCGCCTGAGGTAATACCAGTGTTGTGACACATGTTCCTATTCTGACTGTTGATGTCTATACGTCCATGAACGCATCTACTGAGACACGGAGTGTGGAAGATCAAAAGAAGGTAGAATTACCAGAATTCCACTTTTACAGCCCAGAAACTGACCCCCTTTTTTTTCCCCCGACCACTTGCAGTGAAAGGAAAAGGGCACTGCCATGAAAACGGGTTGGATTTTGCAGGTACAGAGTTAAGCGGAAACTGTTACGTGCGATGAAGCAATGACGATATCACGTCAAATACTGGCTTGTTTGCCCTGACCACCACTTTCCACTCACATCTGCTGTCTTCAGCGGCTTATAATTTCAGCGAGGATTCCCTCTTCTTTGACTTGTAATTTCCTACAACTGAATTTGTCTTGAGTTAAAATTCGCTGAAAATGTGATCTAAAAGAGGTCACTTAATATGAATCATTATAAGAGGGGAAAAAAATACTCATTATCTCAAAAAATAGTTTGCTCCCACGTTATGAGGGCTTGGAGCAGGGTTGGGGACTTGGAAATCAAAAGGAAGTTTTAATTTCACCAAGAACTCTTCTACACTTAAGTTATTATAACAAAAAAAACAATGTTTGCACTTCAGGATTCGTTATACACTTAGGTTAAGGTTTTTCATAGCACTGCGAGGGCTTCAGGTATAAGACAGGCCTGATTCCAGGTTGGGCTTGGATGCCACATCCTTCTAAGCTCCTCTGAACATTCCAGCTTTCACACCTCACAGGAGGCACCTGTGCCACCTCCAGGCAAACATGGAATTAATACTCTAGACCAGGCAAAAAACAAAACCACTCAAATGCCTCCAAATCTGGTGGAACAAACACCAAGAACTGAACTGTGATCTGCATTTCACCGACTTCGGGCAAAGCAAGAGCTGTTTTTCTCAGCTTCATCTCTGGAAATATCCATAGCTGGTAGCGATGCTTCGATAATATGATTATTTTATGCTTTGGAAGCAGGTGCCTTGCCATGAAGAAGAGACTAAGGAGACTAAATATGGCTGGAAACCTAATAAATTAATAGAACTTATCTGGAAGTAATGTTTGTCAAGCACCCTCTGGCCCCCACCACACTGTCCCATGGTGGGGTTTATAGTGTCAGTGTCTGCATCTCACCATGATTTCTCCTACGAGAACATACAGTATTTTGGGGGCAGGTGTCTCAGCCCACTCAGCTGAAGCACATCAGAGGACCTTCCATAGTTTGCAGCAGGAAAGGAAATAATAGGCCTGAAATCACAGCCCCTGAAATCTCCAGATGCCAGAGACAAATAAATATTTCAGAGCTGAGCATCTCATCTGAAGCACAAGCATAGTAGCTTACTCCTGCCTCATTGGCCACCCCAGATTTTTCCCTTTGTGATGTGTGACACCATAAAAATCACACAAAATCACCAACCTTCAGATTTAGAGAGCTGACTGTACGCATCGTGCTTACCCCTGACAGGGTTTGCTGACAACACTTTATCACACCGACACAACTCATGACCAAGTTGCAGGCCACGGCTGAGAGACGTCAACTGGAAAGATCAAATTTTGAGGGGAAATGTGACTGGATGAACATGCCACAGATACCAGCAGCAGAAACCTCTGCACGGCAAGCACTGCTCTAGCACAACAGCTCTATGTCACCGCTGGTGGCCCTTGAAGGTGACAAATGGCACCTCTGGGCTCCCTCTATGGGCTGTGGACGAACCTCATTTTTGGCTACCAGACCTGGTTTGGCTTCACACTTTGGCCAGAGCTGTGGGTTGAGTGGGAGGCCCTGGTGAGACCGCATCTGGAATATTGTGTCCAGTTGTGGGCCCCTCAGTTCCAGAAGGACAGGGAGCTGCTGGAGAGAGTCCAGTGCAGAGCAACAAAGATGATGAAGGGAGTGGAGCATCTCCCNAGCCTGGCCCAGGCTGCCCAGGGAGGTTGTGGAGTCTCCTTCTGTGCAGCCATTCAAACCCGCCTGGACACTTTCTGTGTAACCTCATCTGGGTGTTCCTGCTCCGGGGGGATTGGACTGGATGAGCTTTTGAGGTCCCTTCCAATCCCTGACATTCTGTGATTCTGTGATTTCACCCCCAGTCCCTGAAACCTGGGTGTTCACCCATCCCACAGCAGGTAGAATCCCGGAATCATACAATCGTTTGGGTTGGAAGAAACCCTCAAGATCGAGTCCAACCATTGGACTGGCACTAAACCATGTCCCTAAAAACCTCAACTCCGTGTCTTTTAAACCCCTCCGGGGTTGGTGACTCCACCACTGCCCTAGGCAGATTGTTCCAAAGCCCGACAGCCCTTGCAGATTTATACACATCTTGATTGAATGGAATACTATTTATTTCCTATTCTTTCCTCAATTCTAACTTTTTTTTTTTAATGTTTCTGATCCTCTCAAATGGCCATCACCTGCCAATATTACTAGGAAGTTACCCTTACTCAGCCTGCTAATCAAAGTGGTGACCAGTGCTGGACCAAGAACAAACCCCTGTGGGAACCTGCTCTCTTCACCCTCCTCATATGGCAACTACTCCTTAAGTAGGTCTTTTCCAAGCAAATGTTCACCCACCACCTCCTCATTTCATTTCTAGATTATTTTTTTAGCATGCTTATGAGAGAGTCACGTGCAACTATAGCAAAAGGCTAGACATAACATCAAGATGAAACACACCTACAGTTCATCTCCTAACCACAAATCCCGTTACCTGTCAAGAAACAGTATTAGCTCAGCTTGGTATGACTTACCTTGTAGTTTTGCTATTGCTTTATTGTGATACAATTTTTGCTTGATTATCTGTCCTTGCAGCTTTTTGGGAACCGTGGCTTTCCCTGGTTTCTCTTTTTCTTTCTTTTTTTTTTTTTTCCTCAGTATCTGTCCAGTTTTCTTTATCCATCCTCCAAAATTTCCTACAAGAAATCCAATATACTGGCTCAGTTCAACTGGCCTCAGTCATCTAAAACCAAGCTACCTGGAGCTGAGCTTGGCAACTTAGGCTTGCTTTACACTCATCAGAAAGCAACAGGCACATTTAGACCTCGGTTAACATTTTTCAATCTTAATCCAAATTAATCCTAACTCCTGCAAATCTGTACTGGATGAATCATGACCTAAAGGAATACAAAATTTGTTTCACCCAGTTTGCATCTATTATTATTTCTTCAAGGTATACCCTGTTTCCCCAGAAATAAGACCTACTCCAAAAGTAAGACCTAGCATGATTTCCCAAGATTTTTGAGGATGCTCAACATATAAGCTCTACTCCAAAAATAAGCCCTAGCTACAGTTCATTAAAAAGTCCACTTAAATAGTGTCCAGTCAGCTCTACATGTAATAAAATAAGCATCTTTTGGAGCAAAAATCGTATAAGACCCTGTCTTATTTTCAGGGAAACAGAGTAGAAATCCTTTTCCAGGCTGTCTTCCCATGGGATCTTCCCTATCAAGCCCCTAACATCATTCAAACCAGGTTTCTAGAAAATTGCAATCTTTATTCTATGGTCTCCTTCCTTTTTTTTTTTTTTTTTTTTTTTTTAAAGTATCATAAACTCTGTCATCATTCTCTTCCACTCTGGAATTTTCAGTCAGTTCTTTTCTATCAGCAAGAACAAAGCCTGGAAGTCAAAAAGAATTGCATCATGATGGTTTTAAACTAAAGGAGGGGAGATTCAAGCCAGACACGAGGAAGAAGTCGTTTACAATGAGGGTGGTGAGAGCCTGGCCCAGGTTGCCCAGAGAGGTGGTGGATGAACCATCCCTGGAGACATCCCAGGCCAGGCTGGATGGGGCTCTGAGCAACCTGAGCTTGTGAAGATGTCCCTGATCATGGCAGGGGTGGCACTGGATGAGCTTTGAAGGTCCCTTCCAACCCATAATATACTATTATTTGTCCCTAGGCTATAGGACAGTAAAATGAACCAGAGATTTACCTACCCTGGAGCTCCTCCTGGTGTCTTGTCATGGGAAACACAAGATTAGCAGTTCCCCAGCTGTAAGGAGAGGGAAAACACAAAGGCCTCAGCAAAAAGAGGAGATTGCTCCAAAAGGCCGCTCTGGCCAAATGCCATCACTGGTCCCTGATGTGCCCTGAGAACAGGAACAACCTCCAAAAGCCAGAGAGAAGCAGGGAGGGAGGAGATAACAATGTCCCCAACTCCTACAACAGAGCAATGTCAATGCAGCAGAAATTATTGGGGAACATTTATAACCCAGGCACCTTTCCAGAAGAAAAAGTTCAGTTCCTTCATCCACAAATGGGCTGGTAAGGAAACACCTACACACTGCAAAAGGTGCCTGGGGACACTGGGGCTGCCACTCCAACCTGGGGTCTGTGCAGCGTGGAGCCACCACGGTGGTGGCCACGCAGGAGCGGGCCCAGCTCCCTCCCAGCCCCACAAAGCTCAGAACCTGCTGTACATAACAAAACCAGAGACAGAACAAGTCTGACAACCTCTGTGCTTAACCCACCCTCACCAGTCTTTGTAGTTTTAGAATCTTAGAATCATTTTGGTTGAAAGAGACCCTCAAGATCATCAGGTCCAACCGTTAACCTAACTCTAGCACTAAACCATGTCCCTAAGAACTTCATCCCCACATCTCTAAAACCCCTTCAGGAATGGTGACTCCACCACTGCCCTGGGCAGCCTGTTCCAATGCCCCACAGCCCCTTCCATGAAGAAATTGTTCCCCAGATCCAACCTCAATCTCCCCTGGTGCAACTTGAGGCCGTTTCCTCTGCTCCTGGCGCTTGTTCCTGGGGAGCAGAGCCCGACCCCCCATGCTCCAAGCTCCTTTCAGGCAGTTCAGAGATCAGAAGGTCTCCCCTCAGCTCCTGTTCTCCAGCTGAACCCCCCAGCTCCCTCAGCCGCTCCCATCACACTTGTGCTCCAGCCCCTTCCCCAGCTCCGTTCCCTTCTCTCCACTCGCTCCAGCACCTCAAGGCCTTTCTTGGTGTGAGGGGCACAAAACCGACCCCAGGATTCGAGGTTTTTCCTCCCCAGGTCCCAGCACAGGTTCGGTCACTGCCCTGGGCCTGCTGGCCACACTGTTCCTGATACAAGCCAGGATGCTGTGGCCTCTTGGCCACCTGGGCACACACTGGCTCGTGTTCAGCTGCTGTCACCAATACCTCCAGGTCCTTTTCCACTGGGCACTTTCCAGCCGCTCTCCCCCAGGCCTGTAGCGCTGCCTGGGGTTGTTGTGACCCAAGTGCAGGACCCGTCTCTTGGCCTTGTTGATCCTTTAGGAGACACTGGCCATAGGTCTGAGGTCAGACTGCAGAAGTGCAACACATCCACTCACTTAGGAAGCTACAAACATGCAAAGTCCCCTTCCAGTCTGAAAATCTGCTGTCACAGCTGTGCTGGATGAGGGGAGCTCAGAAATGAGGCTTTTATAATTCCACAGGCCTGTTTGTGGAAGAAAAATGGGGATTTCCCCCATCCCTGGTCAATGAGATGCTACCAGGATGTGTGTAGGACACACAGCAACGAAGGGCGAGGCAGGAGCGGCCCACATTTATTACCCACCCACCCTAAAGGGCATTTTTGTGTATGCCTGGTCCACCACAGCAAAGGCACCGTGGTGGCAGGATGTGCCCAACACCATCCCTAAACCCAAAGGGCCATGGAGTTGCATGGAGGCTTCCCATGGCAGGACAGGTCCCCAGGAGACAGCAGAGCTGCATCCCCAGAAGTGGGAACAGTTTGAATCCAAGTAAGCAGCATGTGATGGAGGAAATTCATTATTCAAGTAGATATTCATGGCACCCAGAAACAAGGACATGGGCTGTGCAGGGGGCCCATGGATGGGTAAGAACAACAGTAAACAGCCTGTGCTGATCAAGGTCTTCTCTAAAGCTTAACCCCAAACTTGCCAAAATCAAATTTATAAAAAACAAAACAAAAACAAACAAACAAACAAAACAAACAAACAAACAAAAAAAAACAGAAAAAGCAAAACAAAACCCCAAACCTTCAGCAGCTCTAGCATCAAGAGCAGCACATTCAGCTTTTCTTGAAAAGCATCCCAAACCATGGGAGCTTGCTGGTTTCTACAACAGCCTTTCTCCAAGAAGTGGTCACCTATGTGTTCTCAAAGCAAGAGGGTTCAACGAATCCTCCCAAGAGCAAGGGAAGGCTTTTACAGTCTCAGGAGCTTGTGGTTACCTTCCAGAGGATGCAGGAAGATTTGCTGGCAGGATGCACAGGGGATGCAGGATCCCAGCTTCCCATAGCTTTGACCTTCCTTTGCTACAGAAGGTCTCCTCCCATTTGTGGCGGTCCCGTTATATTCATATGGGTACAATCCCAGAACCGAGGGCAGGAGCAGCTGGAGACCAAACCCAGCTGTACGAGGGACATGTCTCCAGTTCCTTCCCACCTGCCGGGGGCCAAAAATCCCAGCAGGGCTGCGAAATCTAGAAATCAAGGTGACCCATGGGTGATGGGGCAGGTCAGACAACACTTGCCCCTCCATCGCCAGAAGTCATCCTCCATAAAACAGAGTAGAAGAGTGGGGGAAGAGGTCATAGCCAACAGGAAAGGCATCAGGTATATTGTGAGACAAGCAGATCTAAGCTATG
Source organism: Pampusana beccarii (assembly GCA_013399365.1). NCBI lineage: Eukaryota > Metazoa > Chordata > Aves > Columbiformes > Columbidae > Pampusana > Pampusana beccarii. Next base: position 42,532 of record VWYH01001431.1, read on the forward strand.
AAACTGGGGAAAAAGGAGAAAAAAAAAAAAAAAGGGGAAAAATAAAAGCTTCACTATTAATAGTGGAGCTCTCATATTGCTTCTTACCACCACTGTTGAATGTTGGATACCAAAATACAGATTTTTCTTTTTTATTCAAAGGCTAGAACTATTACTACCAAAGTTAAAAACATTACATTAAGAACATCGATAATTTCCACCTCATTTTTTTCCTTTTGGCTCCTTCCAGAAACAAACCTCTTCCTGAATACTCCCATTTGAAGACAGCAACACTGAAAGAGCTTCCAGAGCTCCTGGCTTGTTTTGGTGCCAGCAATGCACAGCGAGTAAGGACTGTAAAGTGCACAAACTTGAGCTCCCCAAAGTTCAGCTCAGCCAGATGAAGCGTTCAGGAAAGAGTTGAAGGCAAATACAAAGAGTCTCCAGACTAAGAACCCAGGAGAACTTGGGCTCTTCCACCCAGGTGCTCAAATTAAGAAGATAATGTCATCAGACACCATGATCTGGTTGTCATCTTGCATGTGGGCCAACGCCACCTTCACTTCAGCCAGCGAGAAGGGCTCAGGGTTGTCACGGTTGATGGATTCCATCATACTCTTCAGACCCACGGACTGGGCATGGGAAGATTTGAAGACCTCCAGGAGAGCAGCCTTGAACGCTTTCAACCTGGTTAGGGAAGGTGAGAAGTAACCACCCTTGGAGACCACACACACACAAGTCCTTCTCCTTCCTTCCCAGCCCTTCCCCATTCCAGAAGCGGCACCCAGCAGGAAAGCCAAACCCACACCTGGAAGCACCCACCACAGCTGCACCTCCAGCGCTGGACAACAGCTTGGACCCAGCAGGATGTGGCGGGACACAGGGAGACAGACATCCCCACCAGCTCCTACTCACCTCGGTTCAGCCAACTCCGTCTTCTTCGCTTCGCCAGCGGCCGAGGCTTCGGGCGTCTTTGGAGTGTGTGCCTGAACTGCAGCAGAAGGGAAAAAACTTCTTTACTTTGAAGTGCCAGAGCCTGGCCTAGGCTGCCCAGAGCGGGTGTGGAGTCTCCTTCTCTGAGACATTCAAACCCGCCTGGACCGACCTGTGTGATCTGCTCTGTGACCCTGTGTGAGCAGAGGGGTTGCACTAGGGGATCTCCAGAGGTCCCTTCAACCCCAACCAGGCTGGGATTCTGTGAAGAGTTACCTTATCTGCTCTGTGACCCTGTGTGAGCAGGGATTGGACTGGATCATCTCCAGAGGTCACTTCAACCCCAACCAGGCCAGAATTCTGTGAAGAGTTACCTTCAACCTGCCTGGTGAACAAGCACCCAGAGAGCAAAAGCACTTGGCCTTAGGATGGGTTGGGAAATAGAATCACAGAAGAGCTTGGGTGAGAAGGGACCTTCAAAGCTCCCCCAGTGCCACTCCTGCCATGAGCAGGGACATCTTCAGCAGCTCAGGTTGCTCAGAGCCCCGTCCAGCCTGGCCTGGGATGTCTCCAGGGATGGTTCATAGACCACCTCTCTGGGTAGATGCCAAACTCCCTCCCAACATTACTACTTCTCCAGCAGTTTGCAAGTGGATAAAAATAAAATAATAACACGCAACACTAACTCTGCTGTCCCGCACAGCCACAGAGAGTTTCAAAATAAATTCATGTTGATTTGTGGGGCTGCAGGGTGCCGCACCACGCCAGGGACCCTGAGGCATCGCTGCTCCCCAGACCCACCATGGCAGAAGTAGCAGCACCTTCTGCAGCCAGATGCCACCAAAACCCCAGGGACTCACCCTCCGGCATCTCCTCCTCAGCATCACTGAAGTCATACGGGTCGTAGGAGTCCCCCTCGCCTCCTGTGCGTGCCTTCTTTCTCCTGGGTGGAGGAAGGAGAGGTCACCCCTGCTCCAGCCAAACTGCAGAGCTCAGGATCTCCCCCAAGCCCCAAGCTCCTGGAGACATCTGGCCAAGACCATGTACCTGTAGCTCCCAGGTAAGCCACCCTCCAGCCACAAACCCCTCCTGATGGCATGGGACCCAAGCCAGCACCGGCCCTGAGGGTTTTAGATTGTCACAGGGTCACAGATGGCTTTGGGTTGGATCATCTAGTCCAACACTCCTGCCACGAGCAGGGTCATTTTTTGCTAGATCAGTTTGCTCATCCAACTTCACTTTGAATACTTCCAACAACGGGACATCCACCACTTCTCTGGGCAGCCTATTCCAGCATCTCACTACCCTTACCACAAACATTTTTTCCCCTGTATCTAATCTAAACCTACCCTCCAGGTGGGGTCTCACCAGAGCGGAGCAGAGGGGCAGAATCCCCTCTCTCCGCCTGCTGGACACGCTGCTTTTGATGCAGCCCAAGATACAATCGGCCTCTGGGCTGCAAGCGCACATTGCCGGCTCATGTCTCATCTTTCACCCCCCAGCACCCCAAGTCCTTCTGCTGGGGCTGCTTTCCATCCCTTCATCCCCAGCCTGTGCTGACACCAGGAGTTGTGCCAACCCACATACAGGACCTTGCACTTGGCCTTGTGGAACTCGGATAAGGTTTGCACAGGCATTAAATAATATTGGTCCCCACACAGACCCCTGAAGGACACCACTCACCACTGATCTCCATTTGGACATCAAGTCATTGACAGCAACTTTTTGGACATGGCCATCCAGCCAGTTACTTATGCACAAAATAACGATGTCCTTCTATTACAAGCTGTATAGGGACAATCCACTAAACTGAGCAAAACGCAGAGTACTTCCCCAAGGCCAGCACTGCCTACTGCAACCTCAGAAGATGCTGGAGGCCCTTGTATGACATCCTTTCCCTTGCTCTGGCACTGACCTCCTCATCTTGTGCTCCTCCTTGGGCTGCGACTCCTCGTCCTCCTCCTTCTCAGTGTCCGAGTCGTCCTCTGCCCGCTTTTTGCGCTTCTTCTCCTTCTCCAGCACCTGTGTGGCAAACGCAGGATGGATTCAAGACCCTTTTCCACTCAAGCTGCTTTTACAGGACCAACCCCAAGTAACCCAAGCATGGTGGCCTCATCCCACACCATCACCTGGAAAGGACCCCACCAGCAGCCTGGGGTTCTCGGCCTGCACCAAACCCACCCCTTTCAATGACAATTTTATCATGGAATCATAAAATATTACAGAATCACAGAATAGTTTGGGTTGAAGGGACATTAAAGCTCATCCAGTGCCCCCCCTGCCATGAGCAGGGACATCTTCACCAGCTCAGGTTGCTCAGAGCCCCGTCCAGCCTGGCCTGGGATGTCTCCAGGGATGGGGCACTGTAGGACCCTCAAACACCAAGGGACACCTTCCCCCCACCTTTTTGAAGTAGGCGAACTGCACCAGCTCCAAAGCTGCCTCAGCATCCTGCAGATCCACAGTCTTGTTCATCCTGGCCTTGGCGTGGGCCGTGGAGAGGCGGATCATGGTCTCCAGGGTACGGGCCGTGACGGGGGAGGTCTGGGGGGCGGAACAGAGAGAGGTGTCCCCGTTAGGCTCACCCCAATCACAGCATCGCACCTCACCAAGAGGTGACACATGCAGGATGGGAAACACCTGCATGGAGAGAGCGGAGAGCCTGTGCCTCAGTTTCCCTCCTCCTGGCCTGTGTGGGGCTCACCCTGGCAACATCCGAGTCCATCAGGCTCTGGCTGCGCAGGCGGGAATACTCCTCCGCTATGTAGCTCGCCGCCTCCTCGGTCAAGACGGGCTTAATCATCTTCGCAACGTGGATGTATTTCCTCATGAACTCCATGCTGACGATCTTCTCCCTGCGGGGAACGCACACACAGTCGTGTCCTCCGCGGTGGGGACAGATAAAGGGTGTTTGCAGAAGTAGGTTGCCAACTTTTTACCCTTCGTGGACGTGCAGGCATGTGGGGAATTCAGCTCCAGATGTTCCCCACCTGCCTGGCATGAGATCAAGCCCAAAGCAGGGCTCCATTGGCATCCTGTGCATGTGGAATCATACGATAATTTGAGCTGGAAGGGACCTTCAAACCTCATCTAGTCCAACCCCCCCTGCCATCATCAGGGACATCTTCAAACAGATCAGGTTGTTCACAGCCCTGTCCAGCCTGGCCTTGAATGTCTTCAGGGATGGGGCATGGACCTTCCCCATGGACCATCTGGAGCATCACTGGCACAGGAATCAGCCACTGCCTGGATTCTCAAGCCAATCCCTTTAACTCACAGTTGTTGGAAACCCCCAGAGAGCTCCAGAGGATATGGGATGAGGGACTCACCTGCGGCGGTTTGGCCCGTGCAGGAGGTCATCGTGTTTCTCATACACCTGGAGCTCCTGTTCCTCCTCCTGCACAAAGTCAGGGTCCTCCGTAGCCAGGATCTCCACGGCGCTTCCCAAGGGCATGGCTGGGGAGGGGAGGGTCACAAAGAACATGCTTTTAACCTCCGGAGAAACTTCCAAAAGCCACCAAAAGCAGTTCTCCACAAAACCACAGATGCTGAAGTCAAAGAGCTGCCACCAAGGGGTGACAACCCACCGAGGACAGACAGGACCAAGCAGCAAGGAGGCTGCAGTTATGAGCGACTCACCATCCCCATCCTGCTCGTTGGGGTTGCGGTAGCGGTGCATCCGCAGGACGTGGTCCGAGATCTCCCTGTCCTGCTCGGGGTCCATCTGGTCCAGCACGATGAAGAGCAGGTCAAAGCGGGAGAGCAAGGAGTCCTGCAGGCCGATGTTTTCCATGGGCGTCTTGTACTGGTCGTACTGCAAAAGGACGACGTAAGGGGTTACAGGAGACCCTCATGGACCAGTCTTAGGTGCCAGAGAGGCTGGGAGGACCTCCTCAAGCCAGGACGGATGTCCAGCCAGCTGGACACCACACGAAACCCAGTCTGGTCCAACAGTAAGGCCTCTTTTCCCCACCCTGGAAGGTGGGAGTAGCTCTCATTTGCAAAGAAAACACACATTTATTTGTGATCTCAGATTAGACACCAAGACCGAGGCTTGTCACTGGGACAAGGGTCCACTGGGCTGCACCAAAACAGCCAGAGAGAACCGAGCCAGGGTCAGAAACCCCACAAGCCCCTCTCTCCTCCAGGAGGCCCATAAGCAGCAATGAGACCAAACCAACCAGATCATCACTGCCCCACGGATCCCAGCCTCGGCAAGAACAAAGTCCTTGGTTTTGGTGGATGTTTTGGGGTTTTACCAGCTGCCTCTTCCACCAAGACGGCTCCCAGCACCCTTGCCCACAGAGGGGACCACCAAAAACCAGCACTCACCCGGCCATAGACGGGGTTGGCCGCTGCCAGGACGCTGCAGCGGGAGTTGAGGCGGGCGTGAATGCCGGCCTTGGCGATGGTGACGCGGCCTTGCTCCATCACCTCGTGGATGGCCGTGCGGTCGATGTCGGACATCTTGTCAAACTCGTCGATGCAAACCACCCCCCTGTCAGCCAATACCATGGCCCCAGCTTCCAGGCACCGTTCGCCTGGGGTGGGGTGGGAGAAAAAGAGGGGGAGAAAGCATCATTCAGCAGCCCCACACGTGGAATCATAGAAGCACTTTGGTTGGAAAAGACCCTCAAGATCACCAAGTCCAACCATTAACCTCACACTGCCACCACCCCATGTCCCTGAGAACCTCATCTATGTGTCTTTTAAACCCCTCCAGGGATGGTGACTCCACCACTGCCCTGGGCAGCCTGTTCCAATGCCCCACAGCCCTTTCCATGAAGAAATTGTTCCCAGATCCAACCTCAACCTCCCCTGGTGCAACTTGAGGCCGTTTCCTCTGCTCCTGGCGCTTGTTCCTNCTCCACCACACCACTACCCCTGTCACTAGGCTAAGCCTCAAAGAGCAGCCGCATCCTTCAGGGCTGCCCATCTCCTCCTCAGCTCAATAGCGTAAGGAGGACACTTCAGATGACGAGCAAGCCCATGAGGAAGACAACAGGATGCAGGCTGCTGCGAGCCCTCCCGTGGGGTAGACCAAGTCCAAGAGGAGTAGAAAAGCCCACCACCTGCAGGTGGTGGAGGAAATACCCTTAAACACAACCTTCATTGCCATAAAGCTTCTGGATGGCGCAAGTCCTGCAAGTGTTACTGCAGAACGAACAGCAGCCCTGGATTTGGCCTCAAGTTGCACCAGGGGAGGTTGAGGTTGGATCTGGGGAACAATTTCTTCCCCAAAGGGCTGATGGGCATTGGAACAGGCTGCCCAGGGCAGTGCTGAAGTCGTTATCCCTGAAGGGGTTTAAAAGGTGTATAGATGAGGTTCTTAGGGACACTTTTTAGCGACAGTGTGAGGTTAACAGTTGAAGTCGATGATCTTGAGGGTCTCTTCCAACAAAAATGACCCTGTGATTTTGCAGCGTCCCTCCCAGGTGTTCACAACCATCCCTCTGACAGCTCCCACCAGGAACCCGCTCCTCACCGGTTTCTTGGTCCGTGGTGACAGCAGCGGTCAGACCAACGCCGGAGGAGCCTCTGCCGGTGGTGGGGATGGCGCGGGGTGCGGTGCTGAGCACGTACCGCAGCAGCTGAGACTTGGCGACAGAAGGGTCTCCTGAAATGGAGAAGACCACGCTTAATAACTACACATCACCTGGATACTGTGTCCGGTTTGGGGTTCTACAGTGCAGGGGCCAGTGTGGGGGGAAAGGGGACAAAAGTGGTGTTGTTTGGCCTTCAGAAAACAAGGTGATCAGATGATCTTCTCCCCTTCCTCAATGACTCAATGGGAGGAAATAGAAAAGACACAAGACATTTTTTATGAGGGTGGTGAGAGCCTG